>JAARMF010000617.1:0-66432 GCA_022844705.1 Toxascaris leonina | reverse complement strand
GTGAGAGGCGGGGGGGGGGGGGGCGGCGTTTTCGATTCACATACACAGTCTAAATCTGCGACCCCAAATCGACGCTTCGGTTGTCGAATGCTGATTTTCCTCTTGTCTTCCCACCTTTTTCTTTTTGTCAGTTCGACTCAAAAATGCTAAATATAAGACAGTTTACAACTTTATTCCTTGTGTCCTATTAAGCATACACGAAAATGGCTAATTCGATCAATTTCAATGGCGAATTTTCAGTGGAACGCTGCCCCGACATCAGTTTCAACGGTGCAGTATTCGTTGGAGAGCATCACAGCGACTCACCGCGTAATGTTCCAGGTTACAAGTAGGTGCCACTGTAGAATTTTCCCAGAGGGAACATTTTGTAAAGTCTTCTCATGTGGTGAGAAATGGGATGCAAAAAAATGTGACAGAAATAAAACACGTCTGATGCATGAGAATCGAGTGAATTTCGATTTCTCAATTTATGCGCTTTTTTTCACTCAAATCTGCTATAGAATTTATGAGCTTTTACTGGAATTCCACCAACTCTTATTTTTAGTTGCATATTGAATTTTTTTTCGCATTATTAGCACGATTCTACGTTCACTACCAATTTTAAAAGACTGCTTCTGCAGCAGAAAGCAGTTTCTTGAAAGCTGCTGTCTTCGCTTCGTTTTGTGCACCAACGATCGAGTTAGAAAGGCGAACTTTTTTTCAGCAACTGAACGAGCATCACACAGAGTGTTTGAACGTAACAAAATCTCAAAGCAAATTAATTCAGGTTATGAGAAAAGAAAAGAATCCGAGCATTCCATGGGAAATTGGACGATTGCCTCATGCAGTATGTTGATTGAGGCGTGGCCTGGTCAGCCCAGATTGACGTTATTTTTCTTCCTCGTGAACGAAAGTTTTGATCATCAGAGTCGTTTGTATTTTTTTGTACTCCCAATAAGTTGTTAAAAGTTCATTTTATAGGTATTTTTTGGTATGCAACAATGGCTATGAATTCGAAGATGGCAGTCGAAGCGTCATTGTGGAATGCGTTACAAATTACACTTGGAACAGAAAGAGCATTCCGCTTTGCATCCGTAAAAACATTGACTTTTATCGCTCAAAGCGAAAGTGATAATATTGCGTCTTATATTGTGACTACTTTACTTTGAAAACTTTTATGTGTTGCTGAGGAGATGGAGGAGGAGTGTTTCCATAGATGGAATATGGCAGTGAAGCGGCATTGTCTATTGTGCAAATGACAAAAACTACACATCCAATATTTTTTCCTCTTGTTGCGTACGGCTGCGTTGCGTGCAATTTTCCCACCAATTTAATTCCGGCGGAGAAATGGGTAGTTTCCAAGTGGAATCCAACCTATGATTATAACATCTTTGTTACCGCTTTCAGTTTAAACTGTGTGTTGTGTTCACTCAAACTCATAGTCTGTAAACACCGAATATACATTCTCCTAGTATTTGAAATGCGCTTTTAACTAGTTTGAACGTACAGCAGTTTAGCAAGTTAAAATATTGTAAATCCACAAGCTTGCAGATGAGGAATAGGGTATCTCAAAATTCATTTCTAGGCAGGCAGAAGTAGGATATATTCGGGAGCTTAGACACTCCTGAATAGAGTTGCTCTGGTGTGTGCAGTATTGGGGACGGAATTTATGAACTTCTGCAATGTCGCTTGTCGTTTTTTGATCAACATGTTTATTGTTTATAGCGAAAAGATGTTCGGTGAAGCAGAGCGAGGAACTTGTTCCACTGAAGAAGAGTCTCATCAGTGGTGAATCAACCTCATTCCACTGCCAACAGAATGATTATTTTCTATCTGGTGAGCGATTTTTAAGTAATAACAGTTGTCCTCACTCTTGGATACAGGTGTTTTTCTAAGCTTTTTCTTGCATTAGAAAGTGCAGTTTTTTTGGGCGGTCCGAGCGATGATGTTGCGAACGTTATGCACATTTAAATTCACGGGCAGGTAATATCGCTGAAGTGCGCTATTGTTATAATTTGCAGTAGTCGAACAGGTATCCTACCTTGTCGGAAAGGCACTGTGTCTTGTGATTTGTATCATGATTAGATCCTCCGAAAAGTAGTTCTTACAGCTTCAAAACATTTCATCTTTTGAAAGCATTTGTTCATAAAAGATGCATTCACATATGCCAAATATCAGACGTAGTACTACAGTAGTCGAAATAAGTATTGCGCGAGGTGATCACATGTTTTCGCATGTTACTTTACAAACTCCTTTGCTTCCACTGAAACGAGCGGCGATTGCTTTTCTTATCTCGCTTCGATGAACTTCATCCGAAAGTTTTCCAAGGCAACATAGCTCACTAAAAAATTGCTTACAGCGCAGGTGTGAGAGAAAGGGGGGGGGGGGGAGCAGCGTCCTGCAAATATCTGAGAAAAGATGTGGTGCGAGTAAGCAGCAGATCCAGAGAATTTTAGTGATTATGCCGCTTAAAGAAGCGTTGTTGTATTTGTCGTGCATAATTGGTGTGCTTGGCTGATTGCTTTATGTTTTTCACAGCTTACAGGTTCATCATCGACAACTTGTGTTGCTCGTAGTTCATCGTACGCTTCGGACGTTATCGAGACTTATGACGATTGTATTAGTCACATCAGCCCCGAGACATATGCATCGCTTGGCGCATCTGCGGTACTTTGGTGTATCGTCAATGAAAGATGCGCCAATTTCACGGTTATTGAACCATAATTTAACAGAGAAATATTATTTACAGTTACGGAAGTAATCTTCGATAAGCGTACAATAGAAAATATTCTCAATTGCTGTGCGGTCTTTCATTTGAGGACCGTTGATGTATTTCTGGGAAAGAAACTTCAGTTTTACTCTTTTTGACGAGAATTCAGTCTTGAGAATTACTTGATATGGTCAGCGTCGATATCAGCAACTAACTTCTATTCGGGCACTGAAAATTGGTGGTATTACTGCATATGTAATCAGAGGGAAATATCTTTAATTCTAGCTGCTCTCTATCAGTCACTTGATTAAGAAACTGGTCTTTAAAAATTGCAGGTTTCCTGGCGACGGAGTAGGCCTACAGAGGAGGATTTAATAACCGTCAAGAGGGGATTATTTAAATACGCCGTTTTCTTCGAAAGGGCACAGGTAATTAAATAGCATATCGTTTATCTAATGAACATGTCGCCAGTATCGTGCAACGCACTTCGGCGATACAGTCATTTTGATAGCAGATGAAGAGAGATTCCAAAAGCAGTATATGTATTGGCGCCTCGTCGTCAGGTTCAAAGGTAGTGTGGATGAGTGCGCAACTTTAATCCTAACAATGAGGTGTGTTATGCGGCTGTTTCATCCTAGCGTTTGTATCCAGGACGAGAGAAACGGGATGATTTTTCAGTGAAAAACGGCGATAGTGGCGTTACTTCCATGTTGTCATAACCTGTTGTTAAATGTTAGTTGTGTTTCAATGTTTTCCTCTCTGGTTGCACCTTTTTGGTTGATCGGTTTTCGCGTTAACTGATGGCATCATTTATTTCGCCGGCTAAAAAAAAGCCGCGGCATTAAAGGAACAGCACTCTTCGCCTTTAAGACCGATTTTAACGTGGCGACTGTTTTGAGTTTCAGGCGCTCTCATGTTATTCGTCTCATATCGTGATCACCAAGTCTCATGTGCATTGCGCCTTTGGCGTACCATAATTCCATAATATATATCTCGGTTGCGATGAGCATTTGTTATCGCTTCTACGTGTCGAAGACGAAATGCACTCACTGTTACTGAATAATGCACTGTTTGAAGCATTTCACCGATACCTATGAACGAGACTGATCTAATTGGGCTTTTTTGTTGCAGAAAAAACTGCATAGCGCTGTAGCTATATAAGCATTTTAGCTGAGGCCAAAAGTGAATTGTTGCCCAGCTTTCACGCCTCAGAAAGTTGCATAGTTTTAGCTGCATAGTTATTCTGAATTGCACCTATGCAAGCTCATTCGTAAACAAGCAGTTTTTTCTGCATTCTGCCCTAGTTTGAAAAAGTATCTTCGAAAATTTACACCTCATCGTTTTATCGCTTCTGCTATCCATCAGTCGACTGCTGAAGGAATAAAAAGCAGTGATCAATTGTTCCTGTAAAAGACAGGTGCCGAAAGACAAGTGCTAGGTGCCGATATGAGTGAAGCTACAATGGTGAAGATTCAGGGAGAAGTATAGAAACAATAATCTCACGTCATTGTTTGACAGTGGCGTTCCAATCAGGCCGTATTTCGTTTCAATAATACTTGTGGCTTTTTGAGGCACTCGACAGAGTGACTTTTTGAGGCACCCATAGAAAAGGAAAACTCTTTCGTTTGGTTATTTAGGTTAGGATGAACGTCCGTAGCAACTCTCACTGAAGATGAGGGTTTTAACAAGTTGCTTCGTTTGGTGTGCCTCGTAACGAAAGCTGCAAGTGAAGGTTCTAGTATTATACCTACTAGCATGGTTATGAATAAAGTACGCGCAACATTAATATTTCAAGCATTTTGCAACTCTAGCTCACCTATACTTCCATATGACTTTTATACCTAACCTACTGCTCCAACATTCCATAGATCTCATTGCCAATTGCATAACCACGCAACAGCTATTCACAGACGCACTCACTTATGGCTTACAGCAAACGTACCTGAAGTTTTATTAGTGTTTTGCTGGAAAATCGAAAACTGCGTTTATGTGCTAATATCGTCGATTCTATCCTACTTTTTCTGTGATAGCATCGAAACGAGGTCTGTTCCTTGGTACCTGCAACGCGTAGAAAATGATCTGTCTTAGGCATAGTCGTCTCCGTACGATGCAGTAGTGGAAAGGTGTGTCAGAGAAGCTTTTACAGTCATATCCAGACGCATTCATGAATCGCCTTTGAGGGACAAAACGTGCGCAACGGCGCACTCGTATTTTGATGATTATAGCTTTGTAGATGGAAAATTAGCAAATTAGCTCAGGACGTGCTCAATTTTCGCAGCTCTAGCGCTAGTGATCCCCGCTTTCAGACGTCAGCTTATTGTAGAATTGCGCAAAAAGGTCGAAAAAAACAACGCATATCGGTCAACGATCAAACTGAGCTACCAACATTACATTGTATCTATACGTTGAAAGACTGCGTTGCTGAAAATCAATTTTGCCTCTCTCAACGATCGCTTTGTAACAACTATTTCGGAACCTTTGTTTCACCGGACTTATTTGTCTCTTCGAAACAGCATCGCTAGCGATGTCGTTGTTTTATCCGCATGAAATTCTATGAGTAGAAAGGGCGCGTCCTGTGCATTTGCGGAAAAGAAAAGCATGCTTCTGCGGGCGGGGTCTGTGATTTTTGTTCGTGGAGAAAAGCGCAAATCGCTGTTCCCATGTATTTCCAAGTAGAGAATTTTCAGCTCACGGCTGTGGACTATTCGCTTATTTGGACTACCAGCCAATCATGGCATTTGCATATGTCCTGTTATCATTATCACTCCCGCAATTCGAAATTTCATTTGTGTCTAAAAGCTTCTTTATGCGAGCGGGGAGCAAGGTATAGCATATTGCAATAAAGTGCTTTGCTCTTTGCAGCCTTCCGATCAAGACTCTTACCAGTGTGTCGTTTCCTCGAATGGCCGAGTTATCGATCAGAAGTTCGTCGACTTTTTCGTTCATTATTTGAGTGAGGAAGCCGACAGCTGGGCCAACGTAATGGCTGTTGCGCAGCCAATCAAAGGTAGCTTATTTGTTCTCCGACGTTATGGTTGATGTTCAATGTTCAATACTCAGCCACCTTTGAAAGAGTGCCGTAATTTTGTGCCCATGCAAAAAAACACATCATATTCCAATATAACTCTGAATGGAGAATTCCAGTTCACTGTTGATGTTCTCATGAGAAACATGATAATAAATTCAGTTGGTGCACAGGGTTGCGCGGGCTGTGCTGCCCACGAGCATTGAGAATCTGTTTTCTGCTCAGTGCAAAACGCCAATGTTTTCTGCGATCTTCCTTCAGTGTTTCAAGCACGCATGAGCGCTTTGGCCAGTTCCTAGCTCAAAATTTAAGCTTGATTCAAGCTGCGTGGTAGCAAGTCAGATCTCAATGAATCCACAGATGCTAGCATCACTGTTTTTTTTTATTTGCTTACTTTTACTCGCGTTTCAGAAACGCTGCTCGACAGTCGAATAAACCAGGCGAACTGGAATTCATCTAATGATGTAAGAGATTCAAAAATTGATTCCCTATCCAGCTTTTCATTTCGTTGTTCCTCGATACTTTTGAAGGGTTTTATCGATTATGCAAAATGCACTAAATGTTCTCCATAGTTCTTTCATCACTTAAGCCTTCCAACTGTGGTTAAGCTGTGGGATCACTTAAAAGATAAATTCAATAATTTTCTTATAATTTCTATGGTTTTCTTACGGGAAATGCAAGTAACCTAAGCGTCCCTGTAAATTAAAGCAAGAGGTCGGGTAAGTAAGCGGAGTTGTTCTGGACAGCAGCATCTCAACAGTGCAGTTTATGGAACCTTCCTACGCGAAAGTTCGCATCTGCCGATTCAAATTACCTCTTTCTTCATTTCTTGCGTCGTCATTGGCGGTAATATTTTGAAAAATAAGGACTATAAAAACTTCATAACTGCGTATTAGGATTGCTGTTCTCTTAATTCTTCCATTGATTTGAGGGGAGGGAGGTTTCCCTTGCAATCTCTTCATCCATTCCCACCACATATGTTGGAATCTAACTAAATGCTTCGACTTGAAGCGACCGAGTTGCTTCTGCCTTGTTTACAAAATGCTTGCGGAATGTCTTAATTATTGATGACCTTGGAGGGCCTAGGGTTCAGGAGCTCCGAATGAAATTTTCCTGGCCCAACACTGTTCCCAATAAGATTGTTTACAGAATATCTTTAGACATTTTCTCAATGTGTATCGATTATTTCCGATCAGCACTTTGTATACTTCTATGGTCAAAGTTTAAAAAATACCTTCTAGGTAAGAAAGAGGATCAGAGGGCATGAGATTTGATAAGGAGGGAGAAACTGATCTTCGTTTGTTGAGCGAAGGCCGGATTTGAAGTGTTTTGCAGTATGCACTACTAACCGTATTTTGGACAACTTCATGGTTCATGTAGTGGGAAAAAATCCAAAAATGCGACCGTGATGTCAAAGGTCAATGCTGGCATTAAGAAGCTGAGTTTCTGTCGGCAGAGAAATCTTCTGTCGAAAATAGAATTAATGACCTCATTACTAGACATTGTAGATCTTTCTAGTCGCTGTAAAATCGTCAGAGTTGTCGTTATTTCAGTGGGAGCAAACTTCAGATGGCATCTGGATATACCGCTATAGAGATGGAAGAAAGTGAGTTCTGTTTATTTCATTTCTGAGAATTACAGCGCTCCATGATAACCGGTGTTCGATTTCTGATGCAGAAAAAAATCTTTTCTTTCGTGTGAGCCTCCACAATCTAAAATTATGTGGATATGGGGGAGAGAAGAAGGGGTAAGAAAAACTGATATGTGCGTGGAATATGTTGGGATCGTTTGTCGCTTTCAATGCCACGCTACTCTTCTGTTGCTATCCCTTCCATTTTTTTTCCAAGTCATATGTGTAGTTCATCGCATTTCTTTGATATTTTGACCTTATTGGCGCATTTCGAAAATTCCATTGGCATAAGCGACGAATTGTTTACATCAGCAAATGTCCGACGAATGCAAACCGAACAAGAGATGTTATCGAAACACTGACATGTCGGTGAATAATTGATTTTCAGTTTCCTTATGAATTCACTGCTCGTGGTGGCTCCTGAGTGGGCGACGATTTCGGTTAATTACAAAATCGACAAATGTGCTAGCTGTACATTGCATCTGAAACTTCTTCGCCCGGATACAACAGAGTCCATTCTTATGGACATTTCGAAGTTCATCACCGTTGCCGAGCTATTCGCCAACGAAAGCTATTTCCGCTTGCAGCCGCGTACGATGACATTCATTGCAGTTGCTATCGAGAGCAATTCACCTAACGCATATGTTTACTCGCTGGACGTTTTCGTAACGAAATGTCCGCCGGTAAGCTTAAACTAAAAGGAATTCGGAAGAGAGGTTGTAGCTCTCGTTGTGCTGAAGTAGACTGAACGCTGATCGATTCCTTGTGGCGCTGTACTTAAATTGCTTCGAGATAATGCCGAGTTGCTCCAAGATGTAGTGTAATCGAAGAATATACCAGGTATGATCGACTATTGCAACAGCTGTCATTAGGCGCGAGCAACTTTCACGACAACTTTCACAATTTAAAACAAATGATTCGTATTTAATACGAATCTCATGCGCATTGTTTAGAGAGTATTGGGCTGACATAAAATTCAGATGTCTTCGAAAGCTGTGATTCCTAGGGCACATGAACCTCCAAACGGTAGCACTACGAAACTTGCAACTGGGATTTCATAAAGTGAATCCGTCTGAAATTTTAGAGGTTCCCTTTCATGATACAGCGAACATTGAACATCTGTATTTCTATTTCAGATTCTGAAGTACACGGAGGCAACAGTGACCGCACAGAAAAAAGTAGTCACTGTTGAAGGCAGAGAGAGTTCAACGTGAATTTCAACTTAATTAGCGCATTTTACTACATATTTTCAAGTGCATAATTTTGTTCCCTTACGTTGTTTTTGTGCCAATCCGGCCTGAGCATCGTGGAAGCTCGCAGAGGTGTGACTCAAATTTTCATGCTCAGCATTTTCAAAAACGGGAGTTTTCGAGGTTTGGAGCATGCCTATGCAACTCTCAGAATAGCGACCACAGAAGTATTTAGTCTTTGAAAAATGTTGTGCAAGTCTTGAAGACGCAAATTCAAGCTGTATGGCCTGTTTTATAAGACATTCACTTCATGCAGATACGCAAAATCCGCCAGCAAATTTGGGGCATTCCAAGCTGACCATTTTGGAGAATGGCGATTCTCAGGATCTCTGGAGTTGATAGCATGCGGAGAGCATTGTTTCAGTGGTATTCACATATTCGGGCTGTAAATTTGGAAACGACTGTTTACTGCGTTTTCTCTTTCTTATTCACTTTGCGAAATGAGAAACAGGAGAGCTAGGCTTTTGTGGATAATGCAATTTACGTTCACGCATTATCGAGTACTTCATATATTGAAGGATGCTGCCATTTAGAGCAGTAATTTGTCCGTTTGAAAAGCTCCGCCGTGAGCGGTGCTTAGAAGCATTTTAGAGACGTCACTAGCCGTTGAATTTTTGTTGACAGTATCAGGCCAAACGTATATTTCAGATCAAAGTTGGACTTGTGGAATTCCCCGAAACGATAACTCAACAGAATATGGTCGAGGTTGCAGGCGAATGTGTAATAGGAGCGTCAACCTACGACGGTTCCCAACCCACACTCTCATGTTCTTCTCGAGGCAGATGGTTCTCATCACAACAGCTCATCTCGACATGTGTATGTAAGAAATCACATTCGACCTATCACGGCAGATGCGTGCTTCAAGGTGATTTGTCTCCACTATACCCTCATCTCTGGCGCCTCATTCATTTTCGCATCAGTTGATCTGCTTTTCTAAGGCAATGCCAGATGGAACGTTCCCGAATCTTTTCCGATCGAACTGGTTTACAAAACTCGAATTTTTCGGGTCGCAATATTAAAACAAAAAATCAAACCATTTTTTGCTGAGCTATTTTAATCACGTTTACTCAGACGACATATACAACACTATTGAGCTGATCTACCCAAATTTTTTGTTCTTAAGTGGATAACGGAATCATCGTGGATAACGAATTGCTATAAAGCCTAACAGTAACGACAAAAATCCCACCTCTTTCGTTCATTCTACACCCCTCTTTCTGCACTCGAACTCAAACGCATTTATCGCAAGTAATGCTTAAAAGCGTTTGACCATAATGTGGAATGTTTTTTTGCTATGGGGATGTGAAATGAATCATTTCAGCATTCGATTCAGATCATTGAACGTTTTTTGACCATTTTTGAGTTGTTTAACAGGTCCAATTTGCTATGAGTGTTCGAACAGTACGAAATGTGATGCCACTTCCGCCACACATTGCGGGCCTGGTGATAGCTGTTTTACGAGTATCACGGCTGGGGACAGTAAAGCGCTTGCGGTCACCAAAGGCTGCGCTAAGCACTGCCGCAGTACATTCACTGACTTCGAAAGGTGCCTTCGCGGAGGAGAGCCTTGTAAATTGTGCTGTGTATCCGATTATTGCAACTGGGCGCCTCGCGATGCCCTCACTTTGCAGCTCAGAGGCGATGTACCAATTTGCATTGACGCTCGACCAATAAGCATAGACTGCATCCGTCAAATCAACGTCCTCAAGTGAGTATTTCGCTTCACATCTCAGATGTTGCCTTTACTCAGCTTGTCATCAAATAATGGTATCCTTCTACTTCACGGACGGTGTTGAAGTACCTAATGGAATGTAGTAACCGGGTTGGAACATAATAGAAAGAGTAAGAGCGCACTGTTATAAGTGCCATTGTTAGTGTGCCAATTGTGGCGAACTGGATATCGAAAGCAGTCGTCAGGTTTATCCTATCATGATGAACTTACCTACTGAACCGAGTCATTGTTAACAGCGCATGAAGAGATCTTTGAAGAAAGAATATGCCAGATTCTATGATTTTGCGCTTTGAATTTTCAAAAGATTCCAACGTCCTGAAGTGGTGAGAGATATAGAAGATATGTGCATATGGACATAGAGGTAAATAGTGGAACAGGTAAATCAAAGATGGACAGCAGCAGATGGAAAAGTATAAGGCATCCCTGAAATATTCGCGCCACTAGAAACCAAGTTTGCTGGGCTTAGAAGGTCGTTTCGCGTGAATTGATCATGTTTCGCATTTTACGCTTCAAAAATTTTACAAACGGAGGAGGCTACCTAATCCGTTCGTAAGTTTTCATTGAATCATAAAGGGGATTTTCAGCAAACGCTAGACGAGCGCACTTTTTTGCGATAAGGGGGGAGGGGAATATGGAAGATGAGGAGCACAGTGCAGATTATTTGCGTTAACAGGCGATGAAACTGCTTTGTAGAGCGCTTTAGAACTGAAACGTCTTTAATAAGTTTATAAATAACCCCAAGAACTGTGCTAACATTCATATCAACAAAACCTGGATGCTTGTTTGTAACGATTGAGAAAGTTGGACAACACGATGTTGTCTCGCATAAAAACACTTAGAAAATGAGTTGACTCGTTATCGGTAACCGGAAAGTTGCTGCCATCAAACCTTACAGCCTGTGGCATACAGCGCGTCTTCTGCTACTATTGACGTATCTGTAAAGTGCTTCAGTGTTTATGCAGCATAATCACATGTCTCTCACGGTTTCTGAGCAATTTGGTGTAATGAATTCAACAATACTCGCAACAGCGATTAAATGCCGCATATGTGTCCGTCTTATGCTAGTCAAACAGAAGAAAATCTTCCTGCATCCAAGCACTGAAGTTATGACGGTAATCAACCTGTCTTACTGATCTATCTGGTTGATGCACACACAATAATAACATGATGCACAAAATCTAGATTGGGGGTGTACGTTTCTTCGGCAATGGATGAAGATGCCTGGGACATATGGCCTGGAACAGCATAATTTTGGCTTCTTTCCAGTCGAATCTTGCAGCATGTCTTTCATCCATTCTTCTGAGTTTTACCATTGAAGTTTTTAGCTTTAGCGTCGTCGCTAGTATGATCATTGCTTGGGAAGTTTTTTTTCCAAGGAACGTTGCCAACGAGGCCTATGTGATTTGTGTAAACGGGATCAAGGGTCTTATCTCACGAGTAGAATCTTGGATTGGACAAGGGTAGCAAGAACGGTGCTTCTGAAAAAGTTCTTCAAGTACCTTCTTACGACTAAATGCACCAGCGGTTCGACTACCATTATAAGGTCGCCTACGGTCGTACTTAGAAGAAGCTTCATCGACATCGCTGCATCAAAGTTGAGTAATGAAAATGTATAGGCATCACCAGTACACCATTAGTGCATCACCGTACACCCGACCGTTGCTATATTTTGTGGTGCTCAGAAATTACGCAACACTTTTGTGCGAGGAATGAATGTGAAATGATAGATTTAATATGACGGGAGATCAATATTACGTTTAGCGCGTCATGAGGTATGACAGATATGCTTTTTCGATCGCATAGACGTAATTTTCTGTCATTGGTGATGACCGCATAATTCCAGTGAGGCTTTAAGCCGAATTTTTGATAAAATTTGCATTTTAACAAATATGCGCAGCCCGGCGGCAAAGCTCACAAAAAATGAAAGTGAAATTAAGCCTTCTGAGCTCAAAAGAGAGGATAGCGATCGTTTACAACCACGGACTTGACTGCTTTCCGTCGACAGATTTTAGGCATTCTCCTGGCTGCGCCAGAATTTCCCATATAGATGCGATTATTTTCATTACTTGAAGTGAGTCGATCGTGCGATTCATACCGCTAGGATAATGCGCAGTTATATCTCCGTTCTCTTTTCAGATTTGGTTATTGCCTCTGCCAAGGTTCATGGCATCGTTGAGTAACCATCCGCTATTACATCTGCCTCATAAAAGTTTTTGCCTGAATGCCACTGCTGAGCTTTTTTGTGCCTTGCACATCTGACCTTTTCAAGGATTATCGCGGCAGTGACAAAAAAACAGATTTTTGTAATCGGTAGAGCATTTTCAGCAACTGTTGATTAGGAATTGATGTCTATGATGTTCTTATGTAACGATTTGTTTCAGGCACAGTCGTTCTTTTGTTTCGCCGGTTTCGGTGCCTTTTCCCACCGTTCGTGATAATGATCCGTACTACACACTGACGAGTAGCATCGCCTCTATCGACTCAGCGCCATATGCATTCGACGGAATCGTTGAGCGGGTCGTTTGGAATGTAACCGACCGTCATGGCAAATCGGAAACATGCGTCACCCGCATTGTTTATGAAGGCATGCTTTCGCTGAGTATTGTGATAGAAGTGGTGGTTTTGATTCAACTGTGGTTTTTCATTATTCACGAACATTTTTTAGATCGTTGGCCGCCAATTCTAAAATGCCCCGAAATCTACTTCGATTATGTGCCGAATACTACATCGTCGATGACAGCACTCCGATTGCCTATTGTTACATGGACTGATGCATCAGATGTGCGTCTCATGTACGAGCCTTTAAACGGAACTCGAGTCGAAATAAATGAGCCTTTGCGAATCATTGTAACGGCAGTTGATGAGCATGGCAATCTTGCAAAATGTAGCTTCTGGTACACCGCCAAAGGTGAAACATTTAGTTATTCATGCAGCATTCCATCTATGACTGCTTTCCAGTAGCAAAAAACTTCATGTGGCAAACATTAGAATGCTCGATAGGTTGGCGAAAGGTTAAATTTGTCATACCTGCCCAGTGGCAACCTGCCATTTTATTTTATTTTTTTTTTTCAGAAGCTTCTGTAATCCGATATGCTTGGCTAGAAACTAACGAGTGCGGAAGCTAGACACTATAGTAAAGATGAGATCATCTCCAACGAATGGGAAAGAAATTAAACGCTTGTTTGCCTTCGAGTACTCCGAGGATGCTCGGAAGCTTATCTTCTTGGACGAAATTGAGCTACGCAGGGCGAAACTGACTCACTCACCACTGCAGAATCCAAACTAGGAGAGTCTTTCTCGTCTCTTAAAGTCGCGCCGATCACTGTGCCTTCTCATCATTGACCAATCTCATGTGTAGAACAGTCTCAGGTTGAGTCTTAAATGAGGTCATAGGCGGAGGGCTCTATTGTGGAAGGATGCGGTTGAGTCGCTGGTCGTTCTAGGTAAGAAGACCATACAGTTAGGCGATAATAAGTTTGAAGAAGCTGCAACATTGCTGAACTGCGCATGACTCATTGTGTACTGGAGTGAGAATTTGAGTATGAGCCTGTGGAATGCCATAATCTCGTGGTACGACTGTCTTAAATCAAGATATTTCTGTGACTTGGCCACATTGTAGTGGCAGTTGAATTTCCGAACACTGCGCTGCTGAGCAATGCTTTGTCGATCCACTGAACACTGAAGTCCTTATTAAAGCCTCCATTTCTGCTGTGTGCCTGTTTGTCCAGACATTCCTTGTTATGTATTTATTGCGAAACGCCGAAAGCAGTCATGATGGCGTTCCGTATTCAGCTGCTGTCCAAGGCAACAAACGTATCGTTAACGGCACAGTGCATACGTTCAAATCAGTACAAAACTGAATTCACCTGATGTGTTACGGCTGGTCCCACTATTCGTTTGTTTGCGTTGCTTCTCCCTACTTCGATAAAATCATGAAGTATGATCAAGGTTCTCTGATGGCAGGAATTTCAGTAAGCGATTGTCCACTGTGGCCAATCAACCAAACGGAGTTCAAGTGCACTGGCTCCCTCAAACAGCGTTGGTGCACACGGAAGAGGCCTTGCCGAAGAGCATACCCTCCAAATGTGCGGGCGGTATCTTGCACTGCTGGGAACGGATGGAGGTACGTTGTGGCGGGCTCAAGTGCGGACGAGTCGATCGAGAGACCAGAAATGACCCGTCCTCCAGTTTGCATCCGTAAGCCAACTCACTTGCATGCTATCACATCGTGATGCTAACGCGTCGAGACCCGCGAGAAGCACCAGTTCATCCTCGAACGCTGACAAATGTATCACTTGAAACACAAGCGGGAAGTCGCCATTCCTGCCAAAGGTCACTTACAACTGAACAAAATGGCAAACAGGTTGCAGAGGAGCACAGAAGCAGAGAAATTTCTTACTTCACCATGCAAATTTGACACCATTCAACGTGTAGGTGTCATCCACGCCAATCCAGTGCCTTATTTGGAATACATGAGGATACTTTATCTATCAATAAAAGTTAACTGGTGCTTCATTTATGGGCGAGTAAGCTATTTCTTTAGGCTATGAAAATTCAGTTTGGAGTATGAAAAAAGGATGTTTAAACATTAAACATTGATGTGCACTTTGCAATGTTAATCTACATTGCATAGCAAGTTGATTGAAGTGAATTTTTGATCTAAACAATGCAAGCATTACGTGGCACTTCCTTTCAAGCTTCTAAAATGCATCGAGGACGAACTAGCATGACGCCATTCATCTCTGAGAGGGGCGCAGGAATTCCTACGCTAGATCGAAGCGTCAACCACAGAAGGAAAATAATTTTGCATAAGTAGTGTTACTCTTGCATGGCATTCATGAATAAGCGCACAAATTAGGCTGTCATTCTAGAAATCTAATGCAGTATTTGTGCGCTTGCTTTGACTTGTGCGGAGTATATTTTTTTAATCGTTGACAGGAAATGCCGGAATGATTGATTGGCTAGCACGTTGACAAATTTTTATCAACTAGCGCGACTCTTGCGAACATTGCACCACTTTTTATCTCACAATTTTATGAGCGAAGTTTGTGAAATCAGTGTGTGGATAATTCGATGAGATTTTTTCTAAACCGCTGAACGATAGCGAACTGTAATAATCTTATTTTTGTGCCGGGCAGTTTTATGTCTCGTTTAATACTAGAGTTTGCTTTAGGCTGGCTATAAAATGTCTCAAAAGAATGATTTTGAGCGCTACTATTGGTTGAATTTGTAGCAGAAAGAACGTCGAGCGTTCAAATAAGCGTAACAATGGAGCTGACGTTCAATAGGAGTATTTGCGTATCACCAGTCGCAGATCAGGTTGTCCGCTTCTGTCGTTGAATTTCCGCTTTTTTTTACTATTCAGATCCTGCTTGTTATGTTTACAAAACTCCACGCTTAAACCACATAATGTTTTATGCGTTGATTTCCCATTTTGTAGATCTATGAAAACTTTGCGGCGTTCACGAACGAGAATTGTGCGGATACCAAATGGCAACATAGTGAATACCTCACGAACGGATCTCGTCTCACGATTCTCCTTATCACTCGTGAGGCAAATCTGTCGACGGTCACACAGTGTGCAGATCAGTTTGTGACAGCCATTAAAATCGGTTCCATTGCCGTCAAAGTTCGTCAGTGAACATTTGCAGAATTTATGTTTTGTCAGTCACCTTGTGATCTTTGGAGAGTTTCCCATTAGGCAATAGTGGTAGTGCTGCTTAGACTGAATGTAACGTTTCTGTAGCTAAATTTACTAAGTCGATCTGCTGCTGAAATATGAAACCGATTCCATCGTTTTGAACAGCCACTGTATTTTGAAGAAAAGCCTAATTTTGTAGAATTCGAAAAAGAACCAGTTATTTGAGAAGTGAATGGAGCCAAGGTTTTCGCACGTCAGTGGCTGCCCTTCCTAACAGGTCTAACGCTGTACTTCAACATAGGAACGTCAAAAAGATTGGTGCTTATCGAAGGAGGGGGGGGGGAAGGGGGAGGGGGAGGTCGGCCAACCGCTTTATGCTGCCTCAAGGAGGTCGTAGCCAACGTTTTCAGTGGGTACGATCGTAGAGTCAGTTCGGCAATCAACTGCATTGGAAGTTTATTAGTAGAGCGTTCACAACGGTGAATCCACTTTACAAATACCGCGGCACTGAACGGCCATAGTCTAGTTCGGTAAATTTATGTGTGTGTCACGTTCGATATAATTTCTGTAATGATGCACAAAAGCAGTAAAGGAAACAGTTGGCCGCAATAACTGCGTTATTTGTCGTTCAGTGGGAAAACAGTCATTTGCACTTCGAGCTAATTTGAGAGGTTCTGAATTGAAACAGTTCTGAATTGATGCGAGGCACAACTGAACGCAGACACAGGTAGCAAGGAGAAGTGACTGTATTGGCATCAGATGAAAAGTGCCTTCGCCAGGCAAAATTTGATTTGGAGCCATGTACTTTTGTCATGACGCAGATTGCTTCTACTCAAGAAATACTTTGTTATCTGTTTTCCTGTTGATTCGAACGTATCCGACAGTTTTCATTCGGCGGTTTTGTTATAGCTGAAGAATTCCTATAATTTGTGGAAAAAGCTTTTTATTGCATGAAAACACCTTGGATTAAATGATTGTTTCACAAAAGATTGGATTTGCTTGAAAAAGAGCTTGGATTGTACTTGAACCACATCTTCATGAACGTTTGTTGAACGACCCGACTGGTTGAACCGATGTGAGGTACAACCCAACATGAGGTAGTGGCAGAGCAGCGCATTTTTGAGCGAATGCGCACGTAAGTGCATCACATCATCTACGATGAAGTTCTTCAGGTGCATTATAGATCAAACACTAGCGCAAGTTTTTTGCGTACCATATATGCACAAGCGAGATTTTGCGCACCATAAAGGTGTGTCGTTTTGAAGGTTTTTACACTCAGCGCCCATATTCCTTGTATTCTGCAATTTTTTTTTTTTTTTTTTGCTGTCATGATGCAGAGTGATGTGCGTCTATATGAGAGGTGAATTTACAGAATGCTTGCGAAGGATTTCAAGTGCTCTCACAAACGGCAAACTATTCGATACATTGCGATGGAGGTAGGAATAAAAACTACGACAGCTTTGAATTTTCGTTTTGGTGTCCTTACTCATGAACCGCAAGGCGCATTGTTATGTGGATGATGCTTCGCGAATAGGTATTTGTCCAGCACGCTCAAAAATTTAGCCGGTTTCAGTTTTTCGTTGGAAAGTGATCCAACTAAGCCAGCGAAAAGAAGCAATCATTCGAAATGGATTTCGCTCATGCAAATGATTTGCTTTGAACGTGTTCGCCGATGAGCACGCTCAGGGACGGCAACGATTTACGGAAACCAAGCTCATACCCGTTTGCGCGCAAGCAAGTGCGATGTGGTTTGCCAAAACGCACTGATGTTGCATGGCATTGTCGTTAATTACGGCATATTTACATATGGGCACCAACTGGAGTGGCTGATTTCAAGCGCCATATGGAACTTCCGCAATCGCGAGATTCAGGGAGTTTCCGCAATCGCGAGCCCCAGTGCATTGCGTGGTAAACTGCAGCAGGGTTCCTGGCTTATTGTCGACCACAACACCTACTCGTTCAAATCAGCGTTTTTCTTTTGGTTTCGTTTTTCGCTATTTGACGCAGGCGGTGAATGGAAACCTGAAATCTCTGGGGAAGGTCTGAGAGGATTTCTATCGTTTCAAAAAAAATCGCGACGGTCACTGTTAGATATTCTTTCTGACTGCAAAAATTAGCTCCAATTTTAGCTTAATACCATGGATCCATGACCACTTTCCTCGATTTTGGAATGCTTCACTATAAAGGGAGAAGTTTCCGAAAGTGCACGTTGCGTAATGTTTCATCTGCCATTCGACTTGTGTAAAGATTTTGAGTTGTAATGTATGAAAATGTATTGTTGTTTCACCATCATAGATAGCATTCCCAGGAATTTGATCGCCATCGCATTTTGCCTGATGAGGCCAATTGCTTTTAGCCTGGTTAACGAAAGTGCGTTTAAATCATTTTATTTTTGGCTTTTTGCCGGAGAAATTTCAATGACAACAATTTTACAACCCTTACTTTTTCGAGTGCGTTTAAAATGATGACCGAGATATAAGTTCTTGCAGAAAATTGTCCGTCTGGTTTTTATGTAAGCCCATTTGGATGTGAGCTATGCCCAATTGGCACATATTCGGATCGGCATGGATCGAAGAAGTGCAAACAATGTCCGTATGGCTTGAGTACGACACATCTAGGCTCGTTTTCTGTCAAGCTGTGTCATGGTAAGATGACCAGTCCGTATGGATTAGTTCCGCATTTTGTATTCTCCACGTTTCCTGTAAAAACTTTTTTTGCTTGTGCTGTTTTATTCTGATCCAACAATGCACTTTTATTAAGAAATTCTCTGAAGGGATCGACCATGATGGAAGGTTCGATGTGTTGTAAAGCTCAAAGCTGTTTTATGTGCAGCAGTGCCGAACAATGAAATTTTGACCCTGGTTTCGTAATTTTTGTTTGCGTGTATTTTGAACTTTGAAGTTTCTTTCCGATCAAAATTGCGACCATTAATCCTTTTGAGGCCATCAGCAATCGTATTCTTTAAGAGCGCTGTTCTCCTGGATACTTCTCTGCAAGTGGGTTAGCACCTTGTCGTGCTTGCGCGGTGGGATTCTACCAGCCGGGGAAGGCATCAAAAAGCTGCATTGAATGCAAACAAGGCACTACAACAGCATCACCTGGAGCAACATCTGAAAGCAATTGTACCGGTATGTTGAACGCCTTTTTTGATTTCTTTCGGAGCTTTTCTCCCCTGCGATTCATGGGCATTTATCATTCTAATGATAGATATGGGAATATGAAACAGAACTGCTTAAGTATCATTTTATTGTTTCAGTCATAATTTACAATTTCATCACGCAATTATTCCGTTGTTCAATTTCATCTGCGGACAAGACGCATTCTTTTCAGAAAGATGTATGCCGGGATGGTTCAGTCGAAATGGACTGCAGCCGTGTATCGCTTGTCCGTTCGGGTTCTATCAGCCGAACGCAGGAAAGTCGAAGTGTTTGCGCTGTCCTGAAGGCACCATCACGCTTCAGCCTAGCGCGACCACATTGCTGCAATGCAGAAGTAATCAAAGGCACCATTTTTCTTAGAAAATCTCCAGGTTTCCAAAACGTTCTTTTGCTTTATTGGGTCTATGTATCCCTTTCCACTTGCTTCAATCTCTGAATCAGCTGAACGGTCCAAACTGAATTTGCGTTGTGGGCATCCAGACCAGTATTCAGCCGAGTTTGCAAAGCACCCGTCTGAGCTTTGAATCTGCGACCCTGTAGTGTTTAAAGTATGCGCTGGAATCTTGCTAGAGACGACGTTGGAACAAGCCAGGCGGTATTCGTCGAGTGAAAATTCGTTCTGTCTAGTCAGTGTCGTAAAGGAATTGCTTTCTGATTATGGTCTCAAACGTGAGCATTCTGCGTGTTTCGGTGTTGTTTTTTCATGAGAAAGGAATGCAAGCCATGTTTTTGACGCCGCTTCTCAGCGTGTTCCTCATCGTGATACCTAGGATGAAGTCTTTCGAATAATGGTGCGGCTAGTAACTTCTAGGATGAAGTCTTTTATTTTATCTGGTCTGTCTGAGGTGACAAAGCTCGAATGCCAGGAAAATGCCTTTTAATTCTAACTGTGGGAGGGGAGGAGTGGCATGTGAGCCGTAAGCGGTTAGGAGGAGGATGGTGAGAGGGAACGAGGGCCAAAAATTGGAGCCGTCCAGTTTTCATGCACATGTTCTAGCCAGTTCAGCGATAACGATCGATATAATGTTTCTCATTGGTTTTTTTGTTTCGCAAATTTTGTCTCATGCACAGTGCAGCGGAATAATCAATCGCTTAGTACCGTTATCAGGGCGCGGCTAGTAACTTCTAGGACGAAGTCTTTCAAATAATGCCGCAGTTCTGATCACTTATCAGGTTGAACAGTCGCAACTGGAGTTACGCTCATTTGTTCCGTGACCATCGATTAGAATTTGACCGTTGAAATAGTGACCATGATAGATCATAATTTCTTTCGGTCGGTAACCGACCAAAAACGTTATCTTGTAATCCGGTCAAAATGCTAGCGGGCCATCAACCGAAGACGTGCGGTGGAAACTGAACTTCGGTGGTGACTGGAAGAAACTATTGACTTTTCAGTTGCTAGAAACAGATCGGATTTTCGGTCCCCAGCTTTAGTTCTATCAAAAAGTATTCAACAGAAGGATATTGTGGAGCTTTGTTTGATCAGTACACTCGCACTTCGAATCAGCTTCATCACATAACAACAGCAAATCGATTGCTAGCAAGGAACAACGGTGTGGATTCATCTGGCGTAAACTTGGCAACACGGCAGTCGAAGCTGAATGGGATATTGGCGAACTTGTGACAGGACTGAATGTGAAGCAACCTTTCGGTTCAAGGAATTTTAAGTAAACATCATCGTCCGCGTGAGATAACCTGTATTCCCCCAACCATCCCCACCATTCACTCAGCATCCACAGCAATCTAACTTACCTGCAGAACATTCTTTCGCACTTCAGCTGGCGCCGTTAATTTTCGCTGGAGCAGTAAACATTTCCAGACGGTGTTTTGCTTTCAAATTGTGTAACTATATCATGCGTGAATCGTAGCACTACGAGAAAACAACTTGGCTAGCGTGCAGTTCTGTAGACATCCGACGGTCCAACCATGCGGAGTCTGCCAGACGTCCACTTCTTCAGGTTTCCGATGTTTCGCAAAGAAATTCTGTTGTGATGGAAAGGTGAGAGTTGGTAACCGGTCAAAATCATTCAGTTGCAGCCGACCAAATTTCAAAAACGTCGGTCATTAAGTTTGGTTGATTGGTTGACTTCACTGCTCGGAAAATTACCGCAGAACGAGTACGACATCCACAGATAACCGGCTTATTCGCTCAGGTTATCCTAGTGATCGCAAATAACACTTTTATTGTGTTTCTGCGACCAAGAGGTTGGCTTCAGCTGATGACATTGGCTATCATAAGCCGGTCATGGCATCCGGTAGAATAACTCAAACTGATAAAATCGGGCATTTTTGAGAAGCATTGATCCAGTGAAAATGTTTCAGTAAATTTGCTTCGCGCAAGTTGTCTTATCTGCCGAATAACGAAAAACGGATCTTCTAAGTTTTGCGTTGAAAAATATAAGGGCATCGCAAAGTCCCAGAAAACATTTCTGCCATTTTCGCTCGTCTTAGATCCGAAATTTTTTGCTTACATTTCCCTTTTTTTCGCCCGTTTTGTCTTCGTTTCTTCTTATGAGCCAAGCACAGTGCATGCAATTGCTAAAATTACCGTCATCCTATTTCTGTCGTTGTTCGATATTGAATTTCTTTGCCTCGAGAAATTTATTCGGAACGTGTGAGAATTTCCACAAAGAGAATATAGAGGAGGTCTTCGAATGTNNNNCATGTAGAAGTCGAAACCCCATCTTGTTGGCAGTCTGCCGCGTTCTTGCTTTCCATATTGCCGTGGCCAGTAGTACATCGCCTGGTGGCCGGCCTGCTGGCGACGTAGGTTTCGGTTATTCGGAGTTTCCTTCTCCTAGCCTTTCTTCCACGAAGTACCTGCAAGACAGCAGGGGCTGCGATCTTTTTCGGCGGATCGTACTCGCCGTGATGCGAAACCGTCATTAGGTAGTGTGACCATTTTTCAAGTGTTGGCGCGCCACCGCCAACCCCAGTCACACCCTGATGAATTTCGCCGTCGGTTGGTTCACGCCTGCTTATTCTGCATATTCGCGGGCGACCGTTATATCTGACGGTCCTTTCGCGACCCTTTCAATACATCGAGCTGAGCGGTAGGAAACACGACCGCTCAGCAACCGCCCACCGACACCGACAAAGAGAATGCGTGTAAGAATTTCCACAAAGAGAATATAGAGAAGGTCTTTGAATGTTTTGAGATAGAAGTACAAAATTGCTGGAAAAAATAGTTTCCGCTTTCTGATGTGATAATGGGTTTTTTGTATGCGACTTGCAGTGAAAGGCTCAAATATATCTTCATCTTTTTTCGCGGTCTAATTATCTTCTAAATTCTTAGTTCATGAATTTGAACACCCCGAGTTTTTTTTTTTTTTTTTGATATTCGCCTCTCTAAGTGGAAAATTGGATGCGAAGATGATGGTTGGCCAGAGGACAGGAATGGAGAGAGAGAGGAGAGAAATAATTTATCGGTACCTGGAATGAATCTGGGTGAATGCAGATATGATCCATGTTTAGCTTAATCTCACACCGATAATTACTCTGAATTTTAGGGCTTACTTGCGCCGACAACATGTGTCAAAATGGAGCAAAATGTGTAGATAAGAAATGCCTGTGTGCCAACGGTTATGCGGGTCGAAACTGTGGCGTTGCGTTGAATCTTTGCCAAGCCGAGTATTGTCTCAACGATGCCCAATGTTTCTTCGATGGCAATTCCACTCATTGTCAATGCCGTAATGGTGAATTTATTATCTGTTAGGTAGAGACCGTTATAAGCGCTCTACACGTTCTCATTTCATGTCTGAGGGCAGTGATCAAAAAATTGTTCGTAAAAGCTACCAACACTTTTGCTCACATGGAAAGTTCATAATTCTCATTCGACGCTTTATCACAATAATAAATTATGAGGGGTCGTGTTTTATTTTTTTTGATACTTTCGTTTTTTCCTGAAACAGATGATCGGATCATGTGGCCGTCCAAGCCTTAAAGTACTTCCTTGTGAGGCATTTGTGCCCATGGATTATCCTTTGACCGATTTCTTTTGCAGAGGCATTTGTGATGAGAAGAGCATCACTCTATGATTCATAGCGTCCTACGTGTAAGATGATCAGTTTATCTTAGGAACCTACCATATGTTTTTCGTCTGAAATGAACGGGCAGGTGATCTGGGCATTTGAGACCAAAGATTACAAGAATCATGGTGCGGTTTTTTGAGATCGGTTTATTTTTCTTTTGTTTCACTGCTGTGAGCGTTGATCCTTAGTTCGTCAATAGTGATTTTCTTCTTTTATATCCCATGTTGATGTATAGTTCACGTAATTAGATGTTCGCGGTTGTTATGACATCTTGGCCGGATATACAATGTTTTGCCGCCTGCTCTTACCAACTGCCAACGTCAGTTACAATTCCTGCAAAATTTCGATCTTTTTCGTCAACAAAATCACGTGTTATTTGTATCTTAAGTGGCCCTCTGAAACATTCAATGAGCAAAGTATTGTGCACTCAAGTGACCATAGTGTCATTAGGTGCAGTGAAATGGTGCTACGTATTGCGGAGTTTAGCCACGACCAGGAGATCAACCTTTTTCACCTGACATTTCGTTGACGATAAGGCCTTAATTGCAATTATCACTGCTGTTTGCTACGCTCACACCTAACAAAGTCGTATTCGATAAACCGCTGCGGTGTTGCTCAATGATAAGACTGTGGCGAAGCACAGGTAATCGTGAGAGAAATTACCACTGAGTCGGGTGTGGCCAAGCAAAAGGGGAGAGGGAAAAAGCGAATGCTACACAAATTCGACGTCCTCTGCCCCCTCTCCAATGCATCACCTGCCTTGCATGCGTGGAGAGAAAACGTCTTAACGTCTCGTTTATGCAATCGTCGATATATGAACCTCAGTTCATCGATTATTTCTCTCGTTTCAATCAGTTTTTTAAAGTTGTCAGTTGCATGTTTATCTGCGTATTTCAAAAGAAACCACAGTTTGCATATTGCGGTGTCCACTTAACTTTATGACAAGTACTGTGAAGGTATAAGAAGAATGTTGTAAATTTATTGGCAGGAGTACACCATGAATCATCTCATTTCAGTGTACTTCTTATTGATTGGGCATCGGTTGCAGGTTTTGCTGGACTAAGATGCGAAGAGCACGTTGCGGCCTCAGAAGCGCCACTTGCATTGTCTTCACCGTGCACTGATATAAGTTTGTGTCCTAACGGTATGCAATTGCACATTTACATTTTATACTAATAGATTCTGATAAACAATAAAAAAGCGACGTGAGAAATTGTGAAGGGACCCGCCTACGATGGCAAGTGCATTTGATCAGGGGCTTTCGTCGAAATTTGACATTGTCCACACCACTTTTTTTAGTTGCTTTGAGCAATTCGTTCGGACTGATGCCAGAACTATCCTGAAATGTTCAAATCCAAAATGTCAGGAAATCTGGCCATATTTCGCGTCATCTGCGATTATTTGGCTCGTCTAAGGGTTCGTCTAAGAAGCCTGTCGAAGTGGCTTTTGGTAGCCTGGATTAGTGAAGCTTGTTGCAAAACTGAACAGCGTGACTCCGTTTCAGAAAACTCTGTCAGGTGCTTGCAGGTCCCAGAGGAAACGAGTTTTTGGCAGTTTACACAGAATAGCGCAAACAGCTTTTGCATCTCGTAACTTTAGACAACTTTCGCCTTAGGCATTATTCGGCTATTGTGCATTTTGGAGTTCAGGGAAGCGAGGAGAAAAACTGCATGGTTTCTTTCGTTACTAAAAGCCGATGAAGTCTGAACTGGCATAATGTGGTGTAAAGTTGATTCTCCAACATAGTGGTAGAAGCCGAAGGGTTCATATGTGAGGAATACGCGGTCGGCAGCATCAGGAATTGATGGGAAAGAGCAAAACATGAGAGAATGAGCACAACAACCAAGAGCAGTGAGATGAGGCTATCGTCACCCATGTCTCTTAGACGCTGAGCTTTGAAATTGGAGGGCGATGTGGCGTACAATTCCTGTTACATGAAATGCAGACTAATAGGTTCAATTCGTACGGGATCAGAAATTTTGGAGCGTTTGTGCTTCATATATCGGGCAAAGAAATTCAAGGGCGGTGGAATAAAGCTGCTACTTCCGCTTCTCCATAATTCCGCTTTTCCGTTGCTATAGAAATATGATGAAATATTGATGCATACTTTACGTAGTTCCTATGGATTGTTTCTATGAAAGCGATGTAAAACTGGTGAGAAAAACAATCTGTCAAAAAGGATTCAATTTTGTTGTGAAGAATGGAAGAATCCATTCATGGGTCGACACGGAATCCACGTCCTTGAATGATCTATAGCGTGATAGGTTTAATCCGTACTGATAGCCTGATTCTGTTTTTCTCTGCCTGCGAAACGCTCTTTTAGTGAAACGTTGCCAGCGTTTGTCGTTAAAGACATTGTGTGCTTTAAAAGCGACCACGAGTTCACATCTTCACTCGAAACCAACGAAGCTTTCGTTACCCTGTTAGTGGAAGATCCATTGGGCAACCCAAGAGCAGTAGAACGAAAACCGGTTTTGAAAACTTCGGCCAAAAGAGTGCCCGCCTGTGCGATTTGCTTTGAGCGTTTTGATGTTGAAATGAGTTCGAAGTGTTGTGTGGAGCATGTGCACAAAAATTAATTCTGCTTGTACGCTAGTGCGAATGTGACATTGACGGTGGCTGAACAAGTAGCTGCAAATGCATGTGCAGAAGCAAACTATATTTTAAGGGTGTCATTGCCTACGGTTTTCTTCTTTATACCGAATGAGAGAATGTTTACGTACGTTTTTTTTTATAAGAGAGGAAGATTATCGATTATCCTAATTGAGTTTCGCAGTCACCTTGAGTAAGAATGATTTTTATGTTTTACAGGTGTTTGCATTAGCACAGGTCATTCGTATATCTGCGAGTGCCACGATGGCTATAAAAATACGCAACATTCAAGACAACTTTGTGTGCCAATGAACGCATGTGATTTTCAACCTTGCGGCAATGGAAAATGTCTTCACTCGACGATGAGTACCTTCCAGTGTTCCCGGAATCGTGGTATAGCTCAGAATTGGCTCGCTTGATTCAGTTAGAGGTGGCTAGGTTGAATTTCGCTTTAGAAACTTCGAACACGGCCGTCGACATTCAGCGTGTGTGTGAACTCCGCCAAGAGGAGAGCAGCCGTAATGCATACTGCCTCCACATCGTTCATGTGCGAATAAGCGGCAAATGCTCTGCAGTAGGAGATAATGTTGTTTGCATTCAGTTCATAGACCTCATATTTTTAGACTTTATCTATCCATTGAAACGTTATTTTTAACTACATTAAGCAAGTCTCAGACTTCACTTTGCATTAGTTGCAGTCAAAACGAGTATATCGGTATGTCTGAACAATGGCACGCTCACTTCTCAAGGAAACTGCTTATGCCCGCCGCCCTTCTATGGCCCTCATTGTGGACAGAAAAATGATGTTTGTCCTGTTGTAAACAAGCAGAATGCCTGCGGTACAGGTATATGCATTCAGGGCGAGAATCAGTTCAGCGCCTACTATTTCTGCGAATGCGAAAATGGTAAGTATCACAAATTCAAGATTTACAACGGTTGAAACGCGTATTGCTTGCGTAACCGAAACATTCAGCACCCCATCCTGCAGTTTGTCACCATTTGTCGCTCTCCCAAGACTCCAACAATGGCACATGGTTAATGGATGTCCGTTATTTGGCTGTTGCTCAAATCCAATTCGCTCTTCTTAGATGATCGTATTGCGTATGGTTCATCTAGATACGTTATTATTTTTCTATAACAGAATGTCCTTAATCTCATCTCTTTATAAACACATTCACGAAAGGAAGCATCCATGTAGGTGGCGAACGCGACGCTGCGTTGCAGGTGACAGCCAGAAATAGTGACGCAACATAATATGTATATATTACGTGAACGCCAACAGGCCTTATCAATTCAACCAACATCAACTAAGAATGTGGCAAGCAAAGATCGTTGAATACCGGTGAGATAGAGGCACCTCGTCAGTTTCAAAAGATTGCCTTCGTTCAGTCATGGAGTTTGATGGATTCGGTGAATAACGACATTTCTTTAGAATTAAATCGAAATTGAGGGCAGGTGGAGTGCCGCGAGGAGGAAGGAGATGGGGCGAGTGAAGCGTATCCTCTCCCTACTCCTCTCACCTCTCTCTTTACCCCCTAACTTTTGCAATTTTCGATGTGAAGGCTGTGTGAAGGCTTCGGTTTCGAATACTGAGTTTCACAATTATTTCAGCATATGCTGAGAATCATACTTCGCATAACGTTTTTTCAGTATGTGGAACTGTAAATAATCATTTAGTAAAGTGTTTTAACGACGACGTTTGGGGTCGTTCCAAAGTAGGGGGTGAAGGCAAGCCAGCCCCAATCAACAGCCCCAAAGCAGTCGACTATCGAACAATGAAAGAGTAAACCTGGCTCATTTTTGTTGCCTCGAGCACAAGAAAAAATACATGGCAGCCTTCAAATGTGCATTCACTCGAGGCTTTTATCGAAATAAAAATAGTCGCTCTTTTTCCACCTGCTCTCTCCATTAATGTAAAAACAGAGTAAAGAAAAGATTTTTGTCATCAAGGCAGTTCGGCAGCATGCTGAAATGCATTACTCACATATTTAAGAATATTTGAGAGGTTACAAAGGATTATAAATAAATCTTTGGCTGTTCCGACGAATCCTATTCACGAAAAAAAAAAGAACTTTAAGTGCTGCATACCTCGAGCAAATGTTCCATGAATGGCACTAAAGTTCACGTGAAAAAAAGGTGCAGAGGAGGGCGTCAACAAAAGTGTTCCTTGCATAACGAGAATGTTTTAGGGGTTTCAGCTACTGAAAAAGGTGAGCAGGAAGTGTCAGTTCAGACAAAATCATTTTAGAGACAGATACTTGTTGGAAGTAAATGAAGAAAATAAGTTTAGTTTAAGTTTTCATTATATAAAGCATAGAGTTTTAAAAACATGTCGTTAATTCCGAAGAATTCATTGGGGCAAATTGCAAATCTCCATAGCAGGATTGAAACAACTGAAGTTGAGTCTGTTATTTTTGTCACTTCTTGGATCGAGTCGCAAAAGGGCGTTAAGTTATCGGATGTATAAGACTTATGAGGAGTACCGGAAATTCCCGACTTTCTGTCCTAGTATTATGCGTTTTGTTCCTACGATTTTCGATTCTGTAATGTGATTTTCTTTTGGAGTGACAAATGTACCGACCGTTTCTGAAGTTCGGACAGGTGTGCAGGATCGGTTGTACTGAAATACTGTTCACACTGGCGTGACTGGACAATGTTGCAGGAACTTTCGGTGAAGCATGTAACAGTTCGGCGCCATGCAATAACCTTGTACCGACAGCTCTGAGATGTGATTACGGTGTGTGTACAGCATCAGGAATGAATGTTTCATGTGTTTGCGTCGAGGGATTTGAAGGAGTAAACTGCTCCAACGAAACTGATCAGTGCAGTCGCAACCCCTGTCAAGCTGGGAAGTGTCTGCCGGCGTTCAATTCATCTTCCTGTATTTGTCCTGAAGAGTACGATGGTGATTTCTGTGAGGTGAATTATTGTTCAACGCTTTTTCTAAAATACAGAGAACGGTATTGTGTGCACTTACGAGGCGATCGTGTTAGGCGAATCACAATGTTTTTTTAGCTCAAATAGCTGATAAAAGCTGGCAGTACTGACGTGCGAAAAGGAATGACCGATTGAATTAGAGGCTATTAGCTTTCATGTAGCACTTAATCGACAACTTTTTATATTCTACATAGGCTTCCTACCATCGTTTGTTTCGGATAACGCTGAAATAGAAGGAGGAGCTTGTTTAAGATAAAACAAGAAGATTCATCGAAGAAGATCGGAAACTTATGAACTTGGAGAGTTGTCGCTCAGTTGCATATGAACAAAGTGGGTGTTGGCAAGAAAAGAGTATAGGGCGCAGACGCAAGCGCAGGGAAAAGTTGCCAGGCGAATTAGAGCTAAGGTTATTAATAGCTTGGGGGGGGGGGGGGGGGAATTAGAAATGATTTTAGGGAATTCGTCGCGTTGTTGTACATCTGAGGATTTCGAATGAGGGCGTTTGCATATAAATTCCTAGTGTTCTAGAGTAGTTGAATTTCGAACTCGTGTTGAGGCACCATCAGTGTGATGTTATCGAATCGGGCATATTTAGGTCTTGGATGGTAGTGTTTTTCGATTGTACGCGATGTTTTCAGCGAACAATAACTCCTTGCATAAGTGATGCGTGTGCCGAAGGAGGTCAGTGTACAAACTTCTCAATGGGTCACTACGGGAAGTACAACTGTACTTGCCCGCACGGCTGGCAAGGTGTTGGTTTGATTCTTTTTTTTGTTTCTTTTTTCTCTTCTTTTTGTAACGTCGTCCTTCATTTTCGTTTGATATCCATAATGCGTCTTAAAATTGACCAGCGTTCGTAGTAATTTCGCACTCATATTTTGTTCAGTAATTGAAGCAAGAGTGTGCTTGGCTGATTTTCATGTGAACTAAGGACCTAAGATCTAGTGTCTTAGGCAGTGGTTCTGAGATGGAAGATTCTGAGGTAAAAAAATTTCTGAAGGCTAAGGTCATGAAATCGCAGAGGGGAAGTTTTCTTTTACTGATCGTTTCTACGAGGTAAACACAAGATTTTACCATTCGGGGTGCATTAAAGTGCATAATGCGATAAGCGGAAAACTTATCTTGTGAGCGTTTGAAACGAGGAATGCCTTCTCGGAGGCGTCCATAATATCCTAATGCGAATGTTAATAACTGATAAGAACTTGAAGCTTGTGCGCACAAAAAATACCGTTTGAGGAGTACGTTGCACTGAAGATATGGATGTTTGTCCCACCTCATTATGTGCAAAACAATCCACATGTGTCGATTTATTGGCCGACGAATATGAATGCCTCTGTCCACCAGACCGACGAGGGCGCCACTGCGAAGTGCCGGTGGACTACTGTTCAATACGCAACCCTTGTTTCAATGGCGCACAATGCGTAGGCATCCCTTGGGGATACACGTGTTCTTGTTCTCCAGGTACACTGGGATCCATCAGTTTCAATCATTTTTATTGAATAATGCCTGTATGACAGTTGTTTAGCACTTTCATTGACAAACTCAACAAAACAGCGACTATTCTGATTATCCCTCAAGGACATGGCTAATATGAGATAAGCTTTGAGCGGTGGGTGGGTTTTCATTTTTGGACACTAATCATCTATTTTCACTCGTCTTTGGGAAGCGTCACATGAATATTTGAGAACTCTGGAAATGAGCTCTAATTTGAATTATACCTTTGTCGCATCATCACAGTAGTACAATTTGGCTGAACGTATTATCTTGTGGAAAGATCGAAGTTCGTTTGCAAATTTGGCTTTAGACTTGCTGAAGCATTTCATGTGAGAAATTCTGAAGACGTAATCTATTTGAAAGACGCCTTGCCATGCCGCAACGTATATTTACGTTGTTTTTGATGGATACTATAAAAGCAATATTGCGCTCATAATCGGCAGGAAACGTTCAGGTAATCGCAAGCAAGTGGCAGTTACATAAGGTCCCTATAGAGAACCTTTAAATCGCACCATCTGCAATGGTGCGATTTCTAAGCAATAAAAAAAATGCAAAAAAGAGTAAGCGCAACGTTACGAAATGCGACTTCCCTTGCTGTATTGTTTGAATTGTCAACGTTTCTAATGCTTAAGTGAGCATTACCAAAGTAGGATCGTTGTGCGTGGTACAATGTGTCCCTCCTGTTAAGTTTCAAAGCGAAGGCGCTGCCTCGCCTACCTCTAGCGTTGATCGGTATGAAATATTGAACTGCGCAACTTGGGTGAATGCGGGAGAAAAATTCCGTGACTTCTGGAACGTTATCAGTTTAACGAAAAAGTGTTTCATTCTACAGCGTAGAATCCTCAGTGCCGAATGCAAAAGGTACGTCGACACTCACACTTGATGACAGTCTATAAAATGAGCACAAATAAAGATATGTATATCTTAAGGGTTGCCTAAAACTTCCGAGTTTCACAAATTGAAGCCATCTTTTCAGTAATCGAAGAGTGATCGAAGAACTCACATACTTTTTTCTCGTTCAGGATACACAGGTAAAAACTGTGAGAACATAGTCGATCACTGCCAGCCGAATCCGTGCCAGAACGACGCTATATGTAGCAGCGATCTACTTGGATATCATTGCGAATGCACTTCTGAGTATACCGGCATGAACTGCTCCGAACATGTTGTATGAATTATTCATCCTTCACACCTTTGCAGCATCACTTGTCCAAAAATGAAGGAACTCAAATGCAGCTATATGAGAGCGCAAACGTCGAAACGAACGTGAGAGGAATTCTTGAGGGTCTTAATAACGATACGGGAGGCGCACACTTATGGGTGCGATATTACTGTCTAACAAAAAAACTTGTTGTGTTATTTTAACAAGTACGCCATGCTCCTCGCATTTTGCATCGCTACCCACCTCTCTGCCTATGAGGTAGTTTTGCCGCAGTTGGTGTTATGAGCAAAAATTGGTGGCAGCCGAAGCGGCTGTAATTTCCATTCGCACCATTGCAGGATGATACGGCAATAATTAAAAGCGGAATACATTGACTCCACTTTTCTTGTCTCACACTCGCGGCATTTGCAATGGGGATTTTGCGTTCGGTCGAGGATCCCAGAATCGAGATCTTTCTCTCTAGCCCAATCCAGGATTTTTGTGAGGAAGCAGGACGTTGGGGGATGATAATGGCATTGTTAAAGAACCGGAATGATTCACAATGAATCGAAAATAAATTCAACTGGTGCTTCAAAAGCTAGAAACTTCATCATGTCTTGTTTCCACGATGTAGAAAGTGGGAGATGTGGCCTTATGGCAGATGGCCACACAGAGCTTTGGAAATGGGTCTGCGAATTCCCCTCTTGCGCGGCAGGTCGACTGAATCGTCTACTTTCTTGGCCAAGAGGTCACTGATTTCCCTCCCTGTGGTCGGGCCACGGATTCACCACTTGCGTGACCCAGTTGCGTCATGGTGTCCTGGAGAACAGCGTCTTTCATAAATTCGCAATGTCATCCACTTCCTAAGATAATTTTAAGGTACTTACCTCCGCAAATCCGACTGCTGTAAGCAGTCTGCAAGGCAGCGCTATATATTTATGAGCTTCATCCGCTTTACCGTACCTCCTCCATCAAGCGGTAGAAAACAGGGGGACTATGACATGGGGCTTTGCAATGAATCCTGCAATGTGAACATACACGTGATTTGCTTGCCCCTGTTCACTTACGATATGTTTCGCGGACCACACACGAATTATGACGGCCTTATCTCTCCGGTTTGCAAGAACATAAGAAAAAAGCCTGCAAAGGTCGTGCATATAAGTACCGCAGTTTTTAGTCGCGGCAAGTGAAAAATCTACCAAAACGGAGGCTGTTAGCGAAAAATCTGCCTATCAATAGAAGTGAGTTTAGTATTAGTTGGAAAAAAATTAGCATTGTGGAGCAATTTCATGTTTGAAGAATCGCATTCCCCTTAAAAATCGAACCGAATTTGTTCAAGGCGCCTACGATTTCTGCAGTGTTTAGTGTGTTTTTTATTAACCGTTTGCTCACACTCATTGCAGTATGCAGTATACAGTATTCAGAATGAATTGCAGCATAGAAAACAAATTATAGCAACCTAGATGAATTCAAAGTAATAAAGGAACTGACGCGAATCGTGCTTATGGGATAAAACAGTGTCTTTGGTTTGGGTTTATTTCGGACGCGGTTGCATCACTTCGGTTTTCTTCATCTCAGTTCCGACTTGTGAAAAACCACCACGGATGCAGTTCCAACAATCCCATGCCTGTCATATGATGCTTGGTTACTCTCAGATTTAGTCCTCGCTCGTTTCTGAATCTCTCGCTTTCTCGCGATTTCTATCAATAGTTTTTGCTTTTAATGTTTTTCCTCGCACACACCAAATAATCTCGGGACTCTGTGCTTTGTGACCGTTATCGAGGTGTTCTGAAGCCGACGTGACGTTGAGTTCATCTCGATTTCAAAGTTTTGTGAAATCGTGCTCTGATGTTATGTGAAAAGAATCGTCACTATTCGCAAATCTGATGAATTGAAACTCCCACGTTGTGAATAAACATGTCATAAGTGATCATCTGAGAACCAGAAACAACTTCAACATGTGAGGAATACATCAGTTTGGCACTTAGGTTAACCCAATTTGAATCGAACAGCTCTCACTCTTTACATGCATTGATCGTTTGGTTCACTCAGCGGTCTTATGAAATCATGCTTGCAACGTTTCATTATTGCTCTGATTGCTTAAGAACCCGTGCAAAGTGAACGGTACTGAAAACTATTGTATGAACGAAGCAGCATGTTACGTGGAAGGAGTCGTCGCTCGTTGCCAATGCAATTATCAGTTCACTGGCGACAGATGCGAAACGAGTAAGCCTTCTTTTATTGATGTTCTTTCCTGAAATGGCTTATTTCACCTGTCGTCGAGTCGACTTTCGTTTCGGTGATCCAGTGCTCGTTGGCCAAAACTCGAACACTCGTACTTCCAGAAAAAAAAACACTCGTACTTCCGATTGCGAGGGCGCCCGACCCGGTAGATCATTGAATATTTTAGCCTCCACACGTTACGCACTTTTTGTAAAAACCGCAGATCCTGGGTGTCCGCTAACACTGGCCATTCTTTATCCGCTTGCGATTCTCAGTTGCACCACGCGTGATCGCCAAGTCCGGTCTGTACGTATGCGCACGTGTATTTTGTCTGTCCTGCAGTGTCTAGGGGTGAACTGAAGCTAACTAGGGGTGAACCGAAGCGCTAGTAGAAAATTAGACTGAGATGGCCAACCTACAGGATGCTTCGAAAACACTTTTGAGCTAACCCGACCATTTCTATGAGGTGCATGAGCACTTATATTGGTCGGAAAATTTCGATGGTGTTTTAGAATAGTCGAGTCGCAGTTTTTAATCGGCAAGTGCGGAAAGAAAGTCATTCTGTTATGGGAATGAATTATTACGTAGATTTTATTATTTAATGGCGTTTCATTTAATTGGTAGACCCGACAGATAGAATGAGCAAAAGGCATTTCATATCAGCGCTTGTGGCACACTTTTTCCGCTTGTGATGCATGCTTGTCCTGCATGGTTATTGTTGTGGCTTGATCGTATCGTATCATAAAATACGAAAAACAAATTTTAGGCGCTATGTCGCGCTTTCACATGCAGTCAAGATTGCATTGGCAAATGCCATCGCGTATCAGAGATGGATCATATCGGATAGTTGTACAGGAGACAATGAATTATTAGGCGAACTTGGTGGAGTCAGCAGTCTTGAGCGAGCAAAGCCTTATCTTTTGGCATGATTTACTTACCTGCAATCGGAACTTTACATCCATCTTCTTTTTTCCTCGAACATTGTGTCAGTGCAATAATAACAGAGTTTGCAGACTTGAAACAACGCTAGAGCTTTTATTGCGAGGTGCCCAGGCATGGATGCTCTTTTCAGAGAAAACACAGAGCTACAACCTCTACTTTACGGGACATGCGTCTTCGCAGAAAGTAGTCTCGGTACCCGTGAATGGGAGTTTGCTCGGCAAGTTCTCATTGTGTGCGTGGGTGAAGCCCGGGCCGCAAGACGCTCTTCAAGGGCCATCAGAAGCGGCTATTCCGTTTGTGGTGTTGATAGCCTCGGGGACAAAATCGTGAGTTCCACGCTTTGTTCTGACGCTGAACTTACGCGTATGCAAAAGTGCGATGAAAATGATTCCTTACGCCTACAAGCACTTTAAATATGCTTGTCACAAATATGTGCTGTAGATTTCTTCTGTTGACAGCGGCTTAAGTTTCGCGATTTTGCGTGACCTTACTGCAGCGAGCTCAAAATCCACGCATTTGATCACTTTGCCTTTGGCATCGATCCGGAAATGGCCGACAGTCGAAAGTTCTCTCAAAAAGAAATGATTGACAATCTAGCATCGTGGAAGCTTATCGCTTCAACTTGAGTTTTTTCATTCTGCAACCAAATTTGCCTTCTAAAATCGGTTTCTGAGTGAAAAAGAATTCAAACTCATGCGGTGCATTACCATTGTAACATCGTCGTCAATCATTTCGAATGAACATTTCGAATACAAATCACACTTGAACCATCTTTAGCGATTTTTTTTTGACTAGTCAACATTTATATGTAATCCTCTGCGGCACCATGTATTCTTGCTAATGCAATTTGCATGTAGTCGTTGTTCTTCCATAAAAGAGCTAGAGATGTCGTAAAAGTCACAAAGGAAGGCAAGACAACGATTTCGTCGAAAAGTTATCGAAGCAAATTAACTACAGTAGGCATATAATGTATATGAAGGATAACAGTCGACGAGAAGTATGCTTCAGTCGTACTACTGCGAGGGAAGAGGGCCACTAGAGCGGTCTATGTTGAGATAGGCGGGTGAGTTAAAGGAAACAAGAGATCACTTGTGCCATCGACCAGCAAAAAACAGTGAACATGGAAACAATGAACCTCTACGAATTGATAATCCGAGTGCTGTAAATGATACCGTGGAATAGGCTTTGATTTTTACTTCTTCACTTTGGCATGTTAAAAGCTCTGAAAGCAACTTTCTGCTTCTACGAGGGAAGCGTATGTATAGCTCGGCTGTGTTGTTAGCTTGTGCAGCACAGTACATGCTTTCAGTTATGCTGGTCAAATGCACATGCGGAACGTAACAGTACAATACACGCGGAACGTTTCAGATCAGATGAAGAGTTGCTATCAGTCAGTTGTGCTGGCGTAAAGATTGGAAACACCTTTGTGGCACTATACAGTTTAAAGCTGCGCCTGTGGCACCATGTAAGTATTCTTGCTAATGCGGTTTACATGTAGACGTTGTTCATCCAGTCTTGAAGATTGAAAGCCATTGACTACTTTTCAAAACATATGCTCGGCACACCCAATCTTATGACTGAAATATAACCTGATGAACAAACCTGATTCAGTGCTGTCCTATCATTGTTTTGCAATAGAGCACAAGAATTAACAGGTTGAGCACCAGACCATACTTGACTTTTTTACCGCATATTATTCTTGCGATCCTGGTTCTACTGTTTCATGACCCCTCGGTGCTTACGTTCAGTTAAGGTTCTACTGTTTGGCTGTTGCCAGTTCTGCTTTCTCGCCAGACCTGATGTTCGTTGAACTGAGTCAAACGGGACTTTTGAGATACGTAGTCAAGCATTATCCAGCTCTTTGTTTTCAGAAACCAGCGTCGCAACCGTTGAATTTCTGGAAAAATCACTCGTTATCTCCTTATCCTATCGCAAGGCTCCCATTTCAAAGACTGTTATCGGAGTGAGCATGATTAGAGAAGTGCCTTCCAGAAACCTCGAAAACTCGAATGTATTCTCGCCGTACCGCAAACTTTCGAGCCAAAGACTTGGTCACGCTTTCATTTTCAATAACGGCAACGAACTTTGGGGAGGGTGTGGAGAAGCTTTCGCTCAATGATTGAATTTATACTGACAGTAATCTAAAGCAGTTGCTACCGAAGGAAATATAGTTTGTACTGAGAAGAGGTTTTATATGAGGTGAGATAATGTGTTAAAGCTTTGAAATTATATGCCAAGAAGAAACTAAAATTGAGCTGACGTCTCACGCGGAATTGTTGTTGCGTTGAAACATGCATGTTTTGAAGAGTGAAGGTTTGATTGTAAGCGAACGGTAGTGCACACAACGTCGATGATGTATTTGTTTGATTGTACAGATTTGTATTCGCTATTTCGGCGATGGTGTGATGAGCGTGTTGCTAAACGCTCAAGGTGTTGCCGTCTCGAATAAGCGTCTTCGACAAGTGCGTTCGCAAGTTCATCTTTTGTTGGGGCAATCCTCCAACGGTGAGGATCGATTTGTGGGCGAGATTAGTCTTGTACAGGTGTGTATTAACGCTGTACAGGTGTAATACTTGCCACTCGTTATAATTCGCTTGTTCTCCTCAATCTTTCATGGTTTGTGTGACCGTGATGAAGTTGGCTAAAGTATTTGGGAAAGTATGTACCCTAGAGTTTATCCACGCTTTCACATAATGGTTAGAACCAAAAAAGAGTCATTGTCTTGTCACATATCTCTACTGCGTCATGTCCATTATTATAGTCACAACTAGACGAAGAGCTTAAATATTTCAGCGTTAATTCCAATATGAGTTGTGATTCAAGTATTCATGATCTTTTCAGTGACCACGAGAATTTTACCGGGGAAAGGAGTATATCACTCAAGAACGTTCCTGACAGCTTCAAACTTTGATTCTCTTAATTATTTCACGCTTACCGCTGAAGCCAGTCGCAGTCATACTTCTTCGTCACACTACAGGCATAACTGCTTAGGCAGATTTATTTTATTGGGCACTCTGAAGGTGAAAGAGACAAAGTTCACCTAATTCGATCGCTAATGTTAAATATGATGCAAGATCGCATCTGGAAGAACGTACATGCGAACTTATTTCATCAATTTAGCATTATGCACAACTTGCACCCCTCTATCGCGTATATGTTTTTTCCAGCTATATGACAAAGTTTTGAGCGATGCAGAGGTGCTCAATATGACGTACGACTGCCAACGTTGGCTGAAGTCTCAATCGATATCACAAGATGCGAATGTGCTTGTAAAGTGGAACCAGTTCTCAACAGTCAGCAGTCAAAATCCGTCAATATATGCGCTTTACCCTGGAATTTGCGTTTCATCAGGATGTCTTCCAGGTCACTCACATTCATCTCCAACGGTTTATGGTAAGCACCTTCTGGCTTCTTCTTCGCGCAGAAAATCTCTAGATGCGATATATAAATGTAGGCTGGAATTAACCGTGCGGTAGTTTTGGATTTTTTACGAGATGGGGGAGCGCTAACCGACTAAGTGAAAAGTTTTCTGAGGCCTTCCGATGTTTTCCTGTCCCACCATAACTATGGTACGAATCGTTTTTGTGGAACTAACAAAACTATGCGACAACAGTATGCATATTGCGACTATTATTTGCAGCAGTTATCGTTGAGTAAAATCTCCCCCGTGTCCTCGCGTTTCGTTCTTTCCTAAATAAAAAATGGCGAGAAATGTCTTACCAAGCTATGTTTAAACTTGTTGTAACGATGCATTTTCATTCATACTGGGCAAAAAAAAAAACTCTATTATTTCCATTTTATGCTTGCGTGGAAGTCTAGATCAATCGCCACAGCACTTCTTTATTACGTTATAGACTTTAGTTGCTTATGCAGATTTACCTTACTTCAGATAAAATACCACCAACCGTGATCAACTGTCCATCGGATCAGTATGTAGTGTCGGAGAGACGCCTAACACATGTCTCTTGGCAGCCGTCTGTCCCTGAGGATATTTTCTTCGACAACATGCTCCTCAGCGATGTCACTTCTAACTATAGGAGCGGCGACGTCTTTTCTTGGTGAGCAACTTCTGACATATTAGTAGCTGCTTTTTTCTCTTTCTTCGCTGACTATCGCAAAAGTATCTATCGTATATTGCAGTATATCGCATTCCTTATCAACCATCACAATTTTTACAAAACCAATGCACTAACCGCTGAAATTCGATTCTTTACATATGACCCATATGGTTTCAGAACGCACTTGACCAAGCGATCCATATAAGCTTTGTTGGGACTATCTTTTTGCGAATTGATTTATAAGCTTAGGAAAGAGGTTTCGTGAAATTTGGTCGATGTGGTCGTTAATTGTAAGCCATGTTCCTTCAGCACCAACCCATCATTACTAGTCATTTTCGAATGATCCAGGAATAGATGATTGACTTAGAATCAACAACTGTTTTTAAGCCGACCAGAGCAGATGCAGTCCGCATTCCGCCACCCATATGCGTTCCTTGTTTCACTCAGTAAAACCGGGAGTGTTAGGTTGCCAAAAAGCTCGAATACGAGGGTTTGGAGTCCAGATATGTCAACCTAGATGATTATTTTAAAATACCGTGGGAGAAAGCTTATTGAATGTATTGTGGGGCCTGAATCAGAAATGTTAGATTTGAACTCCGATCGTCGCTGCTCCGCTTGAGTCGACGATTTCTTGCATCGCTTCACCTTACTGGAACAATGGTTCCTGTGTCGCTTCTTCCCGAACGTTCGTCCTACCCAATATCAAACTTGGGTGTTAAACCTCTTATATTCGTGAGACGCAACGAAAAACGCCGCTGCTATCGAACTACGAATCAACAAACCACAATAACCCCTCAACGAGGAGGAGCAGCACATCAATATGTCATATTCGTAAACTTGCAGACTCCTTTATATTTCTTTACACAATACAACAAGTCAGATTCCATCGACTTAAAAGCTCATTTGATTGAAACGTTACTATACTCTGCTAGGTAACCAAACAAATAGCCTACATTTCGTCCGAGTAAACAGAACGTTTGAATAAATCTTTCAATCGTCCCCTTAATTCGCGAATCAGGGATGGCGATGGTATCTGTCCGAGAAGACGTCTCCAGAATGAAGATACAGAATTTCGCTGGTAAGCATAGAAATTTTAGCTCAGATAATGGCAGATAAAAGGAAAGTTGACATCGGCAAATATTTATGAAAAATAGCCATAAAAATTAGCCATTTAAGAGAGTTAAGAGGAAAGAGTGGGGTGGGGGTGGGGGAAGGGAAGGTTCACTCATTGCTATATTTGGTTCGTAGTCCGACAAGATTCTTTAAGGGGTGAATATCATGTGATGTATATAGCACGCGACGAGGCTGGTAATATCGGCACTTGTGAGTTCGATGTGATTGTTTCGCCGAGAAATTGCACGGATCCACCGAAACCTCGCAATGGTAGCGCGAATATTGTGAAGTTAGACAATAGTGACGCACGTCGAGTGGCGTTCCTTCATTGCAACGTTGGGTATTTATTTGCCGATGAGATGCCAGATTTCTTCACGTGTGATCTCATGGTCAGTTGCTCTTCAGCATTCCACTGCATCTACTACTACGCAACAGGATCTGGTATTGCATTCGCTGATGGTCTTTAATTTATTGGGTCATTTTAGTGTCTGCTGCCAGGATTATCTCTAATTGCTCATATTCTCGTTTTAAGCACTTCCGATCAGTTGATAGTCTTACGTAAGTGATTTGCCCGGACTCATAAACACTTATACTTTGCTGTTGTGATTGAAAAAACACTTGTCATGTCTGTGGACAGAGAAAGTCGCATTTCAGGGTCAATGGTCTCGTTTTCATAATCCGTTACATTATCGCTTTCCGCCATGCTCCGCTTATATACCACCTGAACAACGTTTAAACGGTTAACGTTCATGAAATTCCATAGTGAAGACGTCTGTTAAAAATGTTTTGCAAATTTTTCGAAATTCTTTGCAGATGGCACTTTATTGCCTGCCATATGCTCGCTTAAGATTCTGAGTTGGGACATTAGCTCAGTAACCTCCTAAATTCCAATCACAGATTTGACGCGTGAGTTTCACCTCGTTGCGGAAAGGTTGTTTGTGTAGATACTGCATTCAGTCGCTATCCTGCATTCTGAGAAGATGTTGATCTTTTCTGAACACAGACAGAGGTCATAAAAACGCTGAGAGCGGCCTACACTAATCTCATGCATCAGTACCCAGAAATAAAGCAATGGTAAATGCGTAATATGTGTTTGGCGTACACTCATTCGGCTGCTCAACAAATTCGTATCTGCAATTGTTGTCACATCAAGTGTCCAAAACTTGTTTGGATGACCATTAATTGGAACAAATTGAGGCGAAAAGATCATTGATCACCGCCGACACAGATTATATTCAGTAAATTTCATTCCTAGATTTTTTATGACTCGGGGGAGGGGGGGGGGTGGGGGGGGGTCAAATTTCCGGATGAAAAAGCATAAGGACCGCTAATTTTAATGCATTTCTCACAAGAATTTTCAATAAGAAGAGGGAATCATTTTGCAGAGGATAAGTTTGCTCAATGGCCTGCATATTTATTCTTCCGTGAACTGAACTTGATCTTTCCATCAAATAGCCCTCGGGAAATTAAGACTTGATTGTTTCGGTCGAAAGTAAAGTTTTAGCGCAGTGAATAGTGCACAGAAAGTTCGCCTTCTCCAATAATTTTGCTAGATCAAAGGTGTTCTTGCTCATGTTGTGTCTCAAAAAATAGGCACACAAAGCTCGGCAGTGATCTGATAAATTGGAACGCAAGCATGGTAAGATGTAGTCGCGCATTTGTTTCATCTCTTTAAATGAGCCTTGCTTATGTAAACCTCACTGAAGCGCTCCAGTGATAACTGGTTCAAAAAATTTTTGTTGCACTAGTACTGACACGAGTGGTTATTTGGTGGGAAGGGGAGGGAAGGGGGGGGGGGAGGGGAGGGCACGGGATGGTGTATCTCGTCGTCGTCAAACAGTGATCAGTAAAATCGTATTCAAGGTACGGTGTCAGTGGAGAATGACTGTTCGAACATCACAAGCATCGAACAAAACATAATGGAACGCATTGCGGTCGGCATCATTTTTTTCAATGTTTTCTGTGATCGTATCTTAGTGCAAATTTTGGAGAGAAGAATCATACGTTTTTCGACAACAAATGGCCATTGTCGTTTACATAAAATGATGTTCGCAACGATATTGTGGCGGGGTCGACGAATTTGTTTGGCCATAAAAGTTTTTATGGAGCGGTCGATTGTTCTGATTTTGTCATATACCTTATTGTCACAGCTTATTTATATATGAAAAAGTGGTCTTCACTTTCGTATGCACCAACTGAAACACGCTTCTTATTACGATCACTATAAACCATAAAAAGAGATTGGCAACATTCCTTCTTAGATCCGCAGCTTGCTTGGCAGCATCTCCAGCTGCAGCTTTTACGTATTCATCTAGTAATTGATACCGCACCATGCTGTGCAACTCAAATTGCATGATGTTAGTTCAGACGCTTTTTCTCTGACAATGCCATCTGATTTGACAACCTTTCACTTTATAGTAGCTAGCTAAGTGGCACGTTTTGTTGTTGACCGAATGTGTGTTTGTACTTCAGCTAGCAAACAAAAACTTCGGTGGTACTGGTTTCTGCATAACGCCAAATTGCACTGGTGAGCTTCAGCTGTTTTCGAGCTGTGATGCGAGAATGAAACGAAGCCCAGCTCCACCTCGAATAGATGTCACCTACTTGCTGTCAGTAAAGTTAGTTCAATTCTGTGCGATTTGATGTCATAGAAGCTCCATGGCGTTTCCTGCGCAAATAGTGATGAATAATAAGATCGTTTTTCTCATAGAGATGGCTTCTAGAACTAAAGCCTAGAAAACTTCGCTTACTTTCTGACAGCTACAATTTCATGGCTCCAGCACACCAATTTAGTACCTTTCCCACGAAACACAAAGACTTTGTTCCATCGATGGCATTATTCTACACAATATACCGGAAAATCGGAGATACATTCATGTAGCTCCACTGCGCGCATCTCATACCGATGATCGCCATTTTTTGCACAGAAGCTGCGTCAAAATAGTGGAAACTTTTCTCTGCTTCAACGATCAAAACTCGCCTTCCATTTTGCTCATATTGCGTCCATGTTGGAGCCTCTTCATTTTGTTAATGGAATTTCAGCACAGGAATTGTGCAGTTTGCTTTCCGACTGTAACGAAAAGTCGCCTGTTCTATTAGCGATGTTTTATTGAGGAGCGTCAACACATTTAATAACAGACGTCGCAGCAGTAATATTTCGAATCGCAAACGGTAATTTTCTAACAGATATTTGAGATGATCAACGAAATTATTTCCAGCACTACGCGTTCCGCAATTTCTTCATTTGTTAATTCGAGCATATATGAGGAATATGGAGAGAACTCACGTCCACCGACAACTGAATGGTTATGCAACGATCCTGACTATAAAATGCTGCTCTTTGAAGAACTCAAATCATGCGGTATTTTCTAATTAAACATCACTTCAAAAGTATCGTGCTAAGCAGTCAGATATTCAGTTAGCGTCCATGAACAAATAATTGGAGCATGTGTCTCTTATTTCACCATCTTTGAAAGCCATTCTGTCCTTCCTAACTGCGGCATCAAGTTGTTTCTCTGTTATTGTTAAAATCATCCCGTTATCGATGTCATCTCTTTTAACGCCTTAGCACGCAACTGAACATTTGTACTAGTGTTTATTGTGCATTGAATCACTTTTTCCAATACTGTGGACCCTTTTATGGGCCCCCACGTAGTTCTCTTCTCTGCAAACGCTGAATTATGCGCAAAATCCAGCAGGTGAGATCGAAACATATGTGTCCTGTTTGGGGAGAAAATTGGTAGTACAAAGAAGGACGAATCACAGTCACTCTCTTTTATCAAGGAATATGGGTAGAGGTAATGCTGAACATCGAAACTGAAATACATCTTTGCATCCTTCTCTTGCCTAAGCAGGAAATGACGGCATGTTGTAGTGCTGTTTAGCCTATGGACGTATTGCAGTTAGATGTACTGTCGGCTATTATTTCAACAACTCGGTGTGTACGCCTTGTCCAGAAAATACCTATAAAGATACGGAAGGAAATGGACCGTGTAAGAAATGTGAAGGCGGGAAGATCACTGGCACTATTGGCGCTGTCTTGCCTTCTGACTGCTACAGTAAGCTTTCCAGCTTTCGATTCATCACCGCTGCATCCGAAGTCAGTTGTCATGCACTTGATTTTTACAAGCTTTTAAGCTAGATCACAGTGCCCCATATATATATATATATATTTCTTACACGGAACTAAGGACTACGGTGGACGTTCTCTATTAACGCTAGAAACCTAGAAAAAGCGTGCGATGTTGCTACTGTGTCACGTTTTATGACACTCAATTTCCTTGTGTGCTTTAAGGCCGAATTTCAGGTGTTGTTTTCGTTAAACATCTGCTCGTTTCTACAATACAATACTATTACGGGCTTGCCACAGACTTACGGCGGTATTTGTGTATGGGGAGGTCTATATATTTACCGACGGCATTTTCCGGGACTTCAAGGTCATTGTTGTGTTTATATAAAGTTTATGACGGTATTTAGAACAATTATTGTTATTCAGATAACTGCACGCCTGGCAGCTATTATCATCGTCCAACGGCAAGCTGTAAGCAGTGCGAACGCGGAACTTTTCAGCCTGATTATGGAGCAATCCAGTGTTTTCCATGCGATCCAGGATCTTCTACCCCTACCGTTGTAAGTATGTTTTCGTAGCTTTCGGCTGTATCACAGCCACTCAATACCGATGCTTTTCCATTTACAGGGTACGAGCAGTGAGACGGAATGCAACGTAACCTGTGCAGCGGGATTTTATATGGGCGTGAATGAATCCTGCATCGGCTGTCCACAAGGCTCATATAGGCCGGAGGACCGTCACATCGTTCAATGTATATCGTGTAACATTGGCTTCACAACTCCGTATCTGAACAGTTCATCAGCAAGCGACTGCTCACTGATGAACTGCCCTCCGGGCACGTTTACCAACGGTAATGTGACAGGGCCCATAAATCAGGAGACCAATCATCTGTCGCAGATCTGCGTGCAGTGTCCCGTTGGCTACTACCAGGTATATTCGCTGGTGTAGTAATCCATTAGAGCCTATGCGCTGGTATCATGTACTGCAGAATTGCGTTAAAGCTTTAGAACGTATTCTGACATTCGGTATATCTAGGAACTACAAGTGATTATAAAGTTGCAAAAGTTGTTAATAAGATTTCAGTGCAGGAATGACCTACTCGTATATGTTTTTTATGTATTTTTTGCAGCTGGAACACGCCTGCTCAATTTTTAGCGCGTCATTTTAAAGGCATTCAACACACAGCTTCATACTGCGAAATGTCGCTGAAAGCATCGCCTGCTAGTCCCAACCACGCGTGGTGCATTGTTGGGAAAGTGCCGACAAATTAGTGAAATATACTGCAGAAAATCATGATTGCATCTACTTTTGCATTTTTTTCTAGGACAGCTGGAACCAATCTGCGTGTGTGCCATGCGGAACTGGCTTCACAACTTCTAACGCCGTAAGAGTTATTCGTCCAGTCTTCTTTGATAAACCACTGATGCAAATCCATTTCTTAGAAGACGCTGTTTATGCGAAGCATTTTATTTGCCAATCTTAGTCTCTTACAAGCGTAGAGTCCTACGTTTTTATTTCTCTCCAATAAAGAAGGTCCAAACCACTGAATAATACAAACTTGTCTGCAAAAGTTTTTTTGATATGCAGCGTTTGGAAATTATCGGCCGATGTTTTCGGTGGGATGAAATCCCTGTTGGAAGAGATAGGAGGATCTGTGACCTTTCGCTAGCTAGGCGAATATGCCATCACTGAGCTGGCGAACACATCTCAGCCATTTGTTATTCTTCCCTTAAATCGTCTCATTTCTAATGTGCACATAAAACAACATAACCAATAAGTTTATAGTGCCCAAAATTAGGATAGAAATGGCAATGACCAACGGAAACACTGTTCACAGATAAACTAATATCTGAAGAGCTATGCGCTACGCTGGTTTCCTCATATTTTCTTGTCGTTTAGGGCATACGCGAACATATGAAATGCTAATAGGCGCTTCATCTAGGGAATAGGAATTTCCCACTGAGCGCTTGCACATCATACTTTTTTCCACAATTCAAATGGGTCTTTATAATCCCTTCCACAAATTAGCTATCGATCTTATTGATTGCAAATTCACTGTTCAAGAAGCAGTTGGTGTCGCCTCATGTTTATGAGAATGTTGTTGTAATTTATATGACTAAGTCTGTTCCAATGATTCAGCGGCTAAACGCTTCATCGGCTCTTGATGAAAAGCACTGCGCTTATAAGGGTGTCAGTAAATGAGTGCGACCATTTTTGAAGGGCGCGCCTAGTGTTCGTTATTGTGTGCTATCGCCGACTACTATTCTTCCAAGCACCGCAGTCGCACCACAAGCAAAACCAGATTCACCACCATGGATAACATGGCTAATCGTTGCCGTAGCCGGTGGAACGGCTGCACTCATTTTCAGTTCTATTCTGGTAATCTACAGGAAAAGGTAGCATGCTAAACATTTCTAAATAATTTTTTTGCTTCTAGGTGTGAAGAATCATATATGGCTTTTCTTACGGCAAACACTTTTCGTGCATATTCCCACCCTTTTACAAATTACGCATATGCGTTCCCATGTCTTCATATACATCCGATACTTACCAAGCATAGCAGCGGCAGTCTTTGCTTGAATTATGAGCACTTGCAAATACCACAAAATCTACAAATGCATTCTCTTGCTCAGTCGAGTACGAGTCGTGAACAATAGTTTTTGGTGGAGGATTTATAGTGTTTGACCAGGATACAATAAGCTGTGCAGAGAATTTTGCTTCGTCCCACATTTCTGAGAGTATTTGAGCAAAAGACTGGTGAGATGAGTCGAAAAGCGAAAAATGCGTCCCTGCTAGGTTGGTCCAATGAGCTGGACCTACTTGTTTTCGTTCATTCGACACTCTGCATCTCTGCTGCCAAACTGATGAACAGTGACAATTTAAATGTGCACAGCGTTGAACGGTGGCAAACTGCTTATCTGTAGTTTGAACGATGTAGAAGAGCTCACAATTTGATTGCTTTACTGAAAAGCTCATTCAGTTGACTTTGTTGGTTGCTTCCGTAAAGCATCATTACTGACAGCTATTCTCAACTGCAGAGTGAAGTAAAAGACAGCCGATACATCAGAATGCTGTGTGCTTGCACTATGAAGGACTTTTATTCAAAAGCCATTTGGTTGTGCTTACATCAAACACAAGTCTTATTAGCCGTAGTTCACATCTACTCATGGATGAACGAGAACAGCATCAATCACTGATGACGCTTCCTTGCATTGGACCTATCTTTTCAGCCTTCCTCATCCAAATATTTCCTTGAAACATCAATCATTTTCAGACTGTGTCTTCTGCTCCGTTGTTGCGAAAGTCCTGACCTCAAAACGATGGCAACAACGGACTATTATCGTGACACTGCCTACACATATCCAATCGTCACTTCGTTATCACCTGCCACAAATGTTCCTCAGGTTGGCAACCTGCCAGTGAACATCCCATCTGTGGCGAATTCGAATCTGCCTGCACCAATGTTTCCGCCCTCATTGAAAAGGCTTACCAAGCTAGAGTTACGCTAAGCGGGGTGCGGATGCGACTTTTGTTGATGGAAGTTTGGAACAACTGGAGTTCATTTCTTAGCGTCATCCTGAAACGTAACTCGTTGTTACTGCCCAATATTCAAAACCAGTTTTTTTGTGCTGAACACAGACTAGCAGTGAATGGTCGGACGTTTTGTTACGGAGTTGGTCTGTTAGCCTATCACTGAAGATCCGTTAAAAAATCCCTTCAACTAGCCTATCATCCAGCCCATAGGTAAAAGAAATGCTGAAAAGTTATCTGTACTACTGAGGAGTTTATTTATGAAGTTGCTGAGCGTACATCTAAAGAAATAGTTACTGATGTTCAGATGATCGAAATATACAATGAAATATTCACGGGATTGCAAAAAATGGCGGATGGCTCGGAGGATAGTCGCGCTCGCGACTTCGAAGACGTTGAACCGGCGCCACCAACCTCTCTGACTGTTGACACATCGCTGTGTGCGATTGAAAACTTTGGACCGAAGGCGATCGGAATAGATTCCTCCGGCTTTACAACGGATTCAGCTGATTACGAACGATTCGGATATGGGAAGCAGAGCGCCGATTATGGTAGCACCTTCGAGTCGCTGATCAGAGGCAAGGAATCGCCATGGGATGAAAATAGGTCTCATCAGCTTGATGTGCAGCTTGAACACTGGGACGGGCGATGGGCTCAGACGGGGAGAGACGGTTTCCATCGATCCGTCTACAAATTAGAGCTGAGACTTGAACTGATGAGTAGTTATCTTTAATATTAAGAATAATAGCTTCGATTTTATCATGGATGTGGCAGGTTTGCACTAGTGCGCTTATGTGGGTCTGAAAATGCATGCATCTTTCTTTCCTTCAGCAAGTAATTCAGATTCCCCTTGATCAATTAAGCGGACTGATTAAGCTAGTTTCTGCAAGGATGCATTCACTGCTTCCTTACGACGTGCCATAAATGAGCCATACGTTTTCACTGCACTATTCAGCAGTTGAATGTGGGTTCAAGAGGACGAGTTAGGGAATTCTGCCCAGATATCCACCACAGCACTTCGGCCTTATCAAGTTCTTGCCCCCAATTTCAACATGTTCTTGCACGTTTGGTTCTAGCTCCACGGTCAACTAGTTTCATATACTATACGATAAGAGGCCGCTTTTTGCGCTACCTAACACATAACAGCTCTAATTATACACGATATTTGAAGCGCGCAGAGGGACCTTAGAAAGTTTTGGACATCGCCATTCTCGACCATGATTCTCGCTTCATTCGTTTTCGCATCTGTGCGTTTTCGAACTAACTACACATATTCCGAGCATTTCAGTTTTTGTGCTTGTTTATATTATTCCTATTTTTTCATATGCAGGTGGATCGTTCGAATGTGGTCCATTTCCTGGAAATGCGAAAATTGCGGCTGTTCCCCATCTCTTGTTCAAAGAGGTAGGAGTAGTACTGATGTGTGACTCGGAAGTTGGGTAGCTCTGAAGTTACTAATGGCATTTTTATAGTGTCCTGAGACGTCGCTTTGAGGCGATATCGGACTCGTTTTATAACGAGGCAGCTGCCAGTGAGTGGCGTCGACGAATTTCATATGGAGAATATGGGCATGGAACCAACTTCACTTCGGTACCTCCTCACGAAAACCGTACCAGTTACGCAGTACACGAACATGCGGATGACGATGATGATGAGGTGAGTTGTGCAGATCTCCAGAAAATAAGTAATGTTTTGCATGCGATTTGCTTGTGTTGCCTTGAGGACATCCAAACCTTGTGGCCCACACCCTTGAACCCGAGGTATCCAGGAATTCTCAACCTAAGATGACGACATCTTCATACTAATGAGCTTCAGGCGTAAGCGACAATCCTCATTCGAATACTCCCAAGCTCAAAGCCTAGGTTCCACACAGGGCAACACATTCCGCCACTAGTGAACGAAACATTGTAGATAACAACAAATACCTGCAGCGACAACATGAACTCTGCAAACCTCACATACAATCCAACATCGGTACTAGTAGTGTTATCTTGCTGATGTGTACTGACACTATTCAGTAGCAGTTTTCCGAGCGGTGATTGCGCGATGTCACAGTACTTCTGAATTATGTAGCACTTCCTTTCAGGATTACTTTGGGTGATACGGCAGAGGAATTCCGTCGTTGGTGAACGCGATGACTCAGCCACCTTTGACGATGAGAAATGGGTTGTTTAGTTCGTTTGTGACCGATGTACAAATAATGTTGCCTTGAAAACGGTGAACCGCACCTCATGCAATAGATGTGCCTCCATCCGCCTTGCCTGGTACTATTCTCTTACCGCAGCTTTTTATTCGAAGGGAATGACCTGTGATTTCTTATTTACTATCTATTTAAAGCAACTTTTGTAGGGCTTCTAACGGTGAGAAATAGGTCGTGAAGTAAACGACTGCATCTATTAAGCGTTCACAGTAGCGTGTCAGCAAAGGGAAGCGTTTTATTCGACATCAACAGATTGCCCGTTACATGAGTGAGTAAAAAAATTGGCACCCACGGTCAACGAACAGATCAGCGAAAGAGACCGGAAATTCCAGGACTTCCATCATGAAACAAGCTACAAGAATATGCGGGAACAGGACTAACAGGAACGCATAGGATCCTCGTGACCAAAAGATGAACCATTATGTTCATGTTACAAGTCTTCTGCCTCCGAGATTACGGAAAAAACGGGACATTGCAGTTTATGACATGTGCTTAGTTGCTGCTTCAGGCATCAAGTTAGAATCGCAACTGGTACTACCACGGTGGGATGGATAATCCGTTGCCAAAATGTGGACAGTGGAAGTGGATATGGCAAAAACAAAAACAGCCTTCCTGATTGCCAAGATATAAATGAAGCCAAGCTTACTACTATTACTCTGAGTTGCTTCGTTTCGATTACGCATGATGCTCCTTTCAAATCTCTTGCGAGTTTCGCGTATCGCCAATAATTCCACAAAGACCGACATACACTGCAGTGCCCTTTCTTCGAGGTGATTGACAACGTGCTGTTCAATCATCACCCCCAACTTATTAAACTTTTCACTCATGACGCGAAAAAAATCACGGTGGATTACTATGCAGGGTAATGCATTTTTTGTTTACGTCTGTAATAAGATAGGCAATTGGAGGAAGACAATGCGAGAGCCCACATGAGCTACATACAATAAAAGAAATTCGATCAGTTCTCTTCAGCGGTTTGTTTTATTCTTCATAATCCAACACGCATATTCTGGTGTGGATGTGAAATAAGTGAAAAATTGACCCAAATAGGGTTTTGCTATTATACACAAAGGAACACAACATAATAAAAAATCTTGCAGTGTTTTTGCATAATAAGTAAATATGCGAAAGTCGCCTGTAAATAAACTGAACAAAAAATTGTGGTAAAAATGAAACAAAAAAACCTCGCAACTGTCGATGCAATAAAGGGTCGAGGTTCTGCCATGCACTGGTCACGACCACGACCATGACTAGGTTTAACACCACCGAATGGGTATTTGTTAACACAGCTGACTGAAAGCTAGTCGCCAGCCCGGGACCAGGTTTCACTTAAACCTCCAAAGGAAGCCGTCACACTGAACTGAGCGAAAATGATGAATGAAGATTAGTGCATTTTACGCATGTTCCCTAGGCTCTTGCCTATACGGATCATCTCCGGTTGTGACGGAGAAAACTCTGGACTAAGCAGGAAGGTTGCGAGCGATTTTAAAATCAAGTTGATTCAAAAACCAGTTTAAAGGAACATATCTTAGAATTAATGCATACTTTGCAGACATTTCTGCCAGACGAGAGAGTACTCAATGGCAGCAAGAGAAGCAAATAAAATTGAACTGCCTGAGGAATGCGAACAAGACAAACATTTTGGGATGAATGAATTTTGGAGACGCGGACTAGAGATTCGTCTTCTCTTTGAGAACGGCATTTGCGGCCAGATCAAGTACTGCCATCCATCGAATCTGTGTCTGCTCATCACCTACGGTGACCGTGTATTGCCGCTGCGCATGCCTAATCGTGAATGTTAACCTCTCGCCACTCATTTTGACCTCACATCCGGGTAGAGGCAACATTGCCAACGCACATTCATCCTAAAATACAGCCAATCCTCTCACACTGCAAGGAACAGCACCGCATCATTGACATACTAACCTTCACTATATGCCTTGCTCCAACTTCCGCTTACGCGATTAGGGGATAATTGGAATAAAGTACCTTGATAAATGGAAATTAGCGGTAATGGATAGGAATTTCGTGAAGCACGAGACGAAACACCAAAATACACAACAGAATCAAGTAAGAACCACCTAACTCTGTGGTCATCATAGGGCGGTTCACTAAATCTTAACTAGTAGTGAACTTCGTAAGAAGATAGAAAGCGCTGTATGGTATCGCAAGCATGTCGAATTGGAAAAGGAGTGGTAGGAATATTTCTAGTCATCGACTGCAAGTGTAGTCGATCACTTAGAAATGTTAGTCAGCTGAAGTACTAGCAATTTGCGATTGATGAAACGTCACTCTATAGGAAGAAAAGCAATCTCACTTAGAGGTGCACACGGAAACAATTTTCAAAACTGCATATTATGCGACAGATACTACAAATGAATAGAAGAAGCGTAATTTTTGATTGTGCGAAAACACTCACCTCTTCGTTCTGATAAGAGTACAGACAAAAGTCTTTGCGTACCACGAAATACCTCGTTAACGATTTGTTCATTGAACCCTTGAATGTAACAACACTGGCGTGCAACACCTCACCACTTTTAGCTGCGATCGCAAGAGGATTGACTCGAGTTCGCGCTTGCTTATCACCGTTCACTTTCACAGTCTCCTTAAAATGTCCCTTGTTCTGTTGATCACTGAGATTGAGGTGTCTCAAACATCAACGGATAGTAAAAAAGGGAATTGTTTCGAAATTCTGGATTTTATTTGAAGAATATTTTCGTACAAGCATTAAATCAAAAAATTCAGTGACTTCTTCCTCATTGAACGTTTAAGTTCTCTTTACATATTTCACAGGATACCTTCACCTATACTCAGACTGCAAGCATGTACGATGCGGCCTATATTTGCGTTATGAAGCTGTAAATGCAATGAAAATCACACTCCCCTCTCTACATACCTCATGGATCATGAGTACGATATTTTGGCGCATATTCAATATTGTCAGGTTGTTGAACACTACGGTGAATTTTCGTGGTCAACTGAAGTCTGAAAGTCCTGCTCACCGTTGCACCGACCCCTTGGCATTTTTAACCATTTTATCGTTTGTTTTTCTGCACATCGTGTTCCCCATTTTTCGTGCCGGTCACCCATCGTCTTGCGCTCTGGTTCTCCCAAACAGTGAAGCTCAAGAGCTATCGCAATGTCGTAGCGATAAATCGTTGCCCCGCATTTTACGAGAATGCAGTTAAAACACAACTGCTGAGGAGGGAGGGGGGGGGGGGGGGGGATTCGATCTAATGTTGCCTCTGGTAATTCCACAAACTGTGGGGAGAATCTGTGCGCCAGGTGGTAAGAGGCGACAAGGATTATTATACCTGAGAGATGCGAACTTTTTCTGAGCCAATACTCGTCAAACTGATCACCATATGCCTCCATCTAGCCAGCTTCAACAACCACTTTAACTATTCCCCTGCTAAATAACTACTGTGCTATTTTTTAACATTGCATCCGAAAATTAGTTCCAGAATTATTGGCAGCTCTCAAAAACAGTGATGAAAGCATTATCGGATGCGAATTCTTCTCAAACATCAACAGCTTTAGCGGCATTGATTACGGTCATAAGTTCAACAGTGCTGCATTAGTGAGAACGAATTTCGCTATACAGGAATACCAGAAACAGGATCGTGAATCGACAAGCGGAAATACTCACATGTTGCCCCCAGCATGATTCACACAAACGACGATTCTTTTCTTCAGCACGCAACCTTCCGAAACATTTCTTGCAGAATCGTTGTCCACAGCGTGTACAAGTGATACCCCTCCAGATGAACGAGAACTCGGCATCGCACTTAGCGCAGCAACGGCTTTCAGAACGAGGCGAAGTCATGTTTTGCATCTAAAAACGGTTGCCTTATTGACTGAATGAGGTCATCTTATTTGCTCCCCTTCACGAATCTGACAAAAAAACACATGTCCTAAGTAGAACAATTCTTTGGATTTTTAGCGAAATAAGGCAAAATTGCATAGCGGCGATTGCGCCTGTATTTTGGCGTTTGAGAGTATGCTATACGTTGCGCGACATTGACGTGAATAACTGTGGTGTGGTTGCGCAGGGGCATTTCAGAAAACGATAACAGCTCCAGACTGAACCACTATGCATGCGCACTGCATAATGGATAAAGCTTGATTTAGTTTACACATTTGTCTTTTTGCTTTTCTAAATTTCCTCCATCGATACATTCGCGTTCACGCTTGTGCTACGTGTTTCACAATTGGTCTCTGTGTGTATAAACAAGCTCATATCAACATACCGTGTTATCACATTGTCATTAGAACATGATAAACAAACGCCCCTACGAGAGATGTCCAATATTCAAGCCCGTTTTGAGAGAAATACATTAGCTTGTCCGCAGCTGAACTACTCGTAGACGGAAGTAATTAGAAACTAGGCGTTTTTTTTTAAATCAAGCATCTGTTGGCTAAATCACTGCATCTATACACAAGGAGAAAATTACCTAAGAAAACTCTCTCTTATTGCATTTAAACATTGCACTCACCCCACATAACGTATATTCTCGTACAACTAAACTGTTCTTCCACTAACAACTCACTATGCGCTTGTTAGTTGCAATAAATTATTAGTGGAGTAACGCTTCGATCAATGCTCCACCACTGATCGTTCAATAGCCAACATGCAAGGAACCTACCGAAACTGATGGTGTGAATGAATGTTTGCGTGAGATACTTTCACTGATAACTGCCCAGATAGCGTCAATCCACTCGCTTTTCTCCTTTTGGTTGAAAGCTATCAACTCGAGACATCTGAAGCGAGAAATTATTTTATTAAGCCTTTCTAAAGGAGATATTTCCAACAGATGCACAACAGGAAGGACTGACTATTCCGGTATCTAATGCGACCGAGGCGAATTTCCCGGACATATGGCATTTTTCCACAAGCGTAGGGAACTCATCATGTGACTGCTGTGTGCGCCTTTCGTATAGAATGATGCCGAATACGTTTCCCTGGAAACCAAGACGTAAGAAAGGATTACTCCCTACAAGTATTCAATACCTTATACCTTCGCCATTACTGCGACTTGGCAAACAGTGAGCATTATGTCGTTCTTTCTTTTCAATTAAGCAGCTTATCTAGTGTCGTTGATCACCTACAACAACGCTGACTTCGTGATTCATCCATTCATAAAAGAACGAGCAATGCTAGCTGGGAATGTGAGAATCTTGAATTTTTAATCTCTTTAAATGCTAAACTGCAAATGCACCTTGAAGATTGCAAATTTGTGTTTGAGTATGAATACCGCTTTACCTCCCGTCTTCGATAACAAACCAAAATATTTGGCTCATACCTCGATGGCCCTGCTGGAGAGTCTGAGCCGCGTATGTAGAAAGAGTTTTCCCTTTCGAGGTTATCACCCTCGCAGATCTATAAATACGCTGATTTCAACATTAATAGACAACTTCAAAATATGTTACCTCTCGGCATGGCAAAAATAATGTGAAAAAAAACCAACATCGCAAATGCATCTGCTTTCTGACTATCCGGTTTGCAGGAAAGTCCCTACAGATGGTTTTTGTAGCCGAACTGGGATTCACATGATGAAGAGGAGCATTAGATCCTGGTATTTATTCGAAAGACGATGCGATGCCGAAAGCCTGAACTTGCCGAAGCCTCAGTGAATGCGTTTACATTTCGAATCAGACCAGGCTGGTATGTAAGGATTTTTTTCTAAGAGTAAACAGTCACATAAATGGGACAACACGATAGACCATCCACCTACGAGCAACTAACCAAAGGCAGCTCAGTGAAGGACCGTTTCAAGCGCATTCACCTTAGAACTATTTTTCAAGGATCGGTGGATAAAATCTATGAACGGTGACTCTCAAAATCATGGTTTCAGCATATGACGCATTGAGAGAGAAGATTTGGTACAGCAGAATGTTTTCCTGGTTAGCGAACAGTCTGACATCTCAATGGGTAATCTGAATTGAGCTATATGTATACAACTGTCCCATCCTCATACTCGAAAGCTTCAGCTCACAACGCGCTCATTAGGCTCACAGTCCAACAACGCACCTATTAGTTACCTCAGCCAAGATATTCTACAATGCGCTTTGGAATTCACTTGGTGAACAGTCAACGCTACCTGAGTTAAAATGGAGTCGAATATTGCTCGGACTTTGTATTTGCCAAAGGCTGGCAACGTGCGTTCGGAGGCAAGCAGAAGAAGATCGTTAAAAAGAAAGAGGAGACGATCTTCTGTTTTGTCTGATGAAGACGATATCTGAAGCATGCAAAATTTTCTTTTGACAGATAAAATTGCGGGCATTCGTTGAAAAACTGTTGAAAGATGGAGGACATAAGTCTCAAGTCGAAACTGGAATGAAAGAAGCAAAGAAAAGGCAAAGCGATTAGCAAGTCGCAATGAGAAGATAAGCGGAACTCACACCAGGGACAACAGAAGGAAAGAAATTTTTTGCAGACATTCACCTACCAACGATAAGAACAGAATTTCTGCTCACATTTTATCGCCGACCAGTTGGAAAAGCACTTTCAGCCCAGCCAAAAAGAAGTTGCCGTTCTAGTCCTCCTTCCTGCCTCCCACCTTCCCCCTAAAGGGAATAGACGCCAAAACGTATAACTAGTTATGCATTTCCCTATTTGAAATGCGTGCCGAAAAAAATAATATCCTCTCCATAGGCTGCACTCCCTTTATTAGAATTTTGGTAGAAGTTGCAAAACTTCGCCAAAGCCAATTGCAAAACTTCGCCAAAGCCAACTTGTTAGTATGGGACGTTTAAGATACAGACTTCCAAGAATATAACATATAACGGAGCATCAGAATGTAAGTGGAACAGGTACGTACAGTGTGCTCTTGAACATCGGAACAGGTAACTCACAACACTTATTCAGTGACGTACGGTACGACTAGGCCGTGAAACCTTAGTGGTTTCATCGGCGCTCAAAAAACAATTGCTGAAATCTTCACTTTGTGGAACTCAAGCCCACAAAAGCACTTCAATTACTCGAATAAATTCGTCCAATACACTTTGTCGTTCGCATCAGTATTCGATCCCTTTCATTTTTGACATCATTCGACAAATTTCCACGAATTGTTCTGCATTTCTATTTGGGTAATACTTGTACTGTCTCATAACGCTCCGTGTAAGAAGTCGAACACTATCGGGCAAAAATAATTGACTGCATTCCTAGAGAGGATCATGTATCGCTGATATCCTGATGATGATGAAACGACGTGTAAACTGCCACCGCTATCAAGACAGCAATTTTTTGGGCAGTAATGGTTATTTATTCGTACTGTAGATACACCATCATTCGTCAGATATATTTGAGAAGACATTATGCCCCTTAGAGTACCCTTATCAGTAAACACGTATCATGCACGTTCCATATAGGAGCACTAATTGCCTAAAACGTTGGCAACGTCACAAACCGAGTGATTTTCTCTGTGAGGTTAACTGTCGAATATTTACCTTCGCGAGTTTTCCTTTCTTAACAAGCTCACGACTGGGTGAAACCAGCGATATTGTATTACCAAGTTGTTCTTGTACCTCCAAAACATTTCGGTATCGATCCTAAATCAGTGGACAAATATGGTGAACTGCACTGCGATTGGAGAAGCTCTTCGTTAAACCTCTTCGAGACAACAAAAATTGAGCTACCATGATAAAGATAGTTGTGCTAATAAGAAAAGCATATGCTAATAAACAGAGGAATGTTCGCACCTCTGGAAACTGAGCGCTGGCTATAAGCGCTTACACTTTTCGCTTCGCCTTCATAATTGTTGCTTGATCACTGACCTACGAAAACTTTTTAACATGCCCTGAACTAAACACTGCAGCGTAACTTTGAACAAATTTCCATCACAACTTTAAATCATCGAATAAATTTCATTGCATCATTTCAAAAGAAATTGAATTAGAAAATCGTGCTTGTTCAGAGCTCTTTACTTTTATGCAGAGGGAAAATTCAAGTAATATATAAAATATGCTGGGTTTGGGATACGCAGGTTTCAATTTCTTAATGGAATAAGCTCCCATTGTGGCATATGAAGCACGTGTTTATTAGTACGTTTGTTCCCAAGGTGACAATTCCTTACAGCACTAGCGCTATAGAAAAGTGCAAGAAATCGCGAAGCACTCATTAAATGAAGGCATTTGTAGAAATATGGATGCATTACTGCAAATACGTTGTTATTTGTTCGCAGACTATACAAATAGTTGATGTAGCGAGCAGAAATGTGAAAGCGCGTTTTAGCTAACAAAGGTGATGCTTAAAACTGTACGTTAGCACAACGTACTCAGCCAAGGATCTTTTTAGAACACATGAAGTCATTTCAAAGAACCAATATTTGAAAGCTATCAGGAGTTTAGAAATTACAAAGAACAAATAGGGGACAGTTATGCCTACAGGAATAATTTCTTCACTTTAGCCACACTCACCAATTTGCGCATCATTTCGTTTGCATGACTAGCGGCATCGAGAACAAGTGCAAGCGCCGCCTCGGTGTCTTCGTAGTCAGGATCTGATTTGTCCAAGTGCTTCTTATACTCCTTCAAATGTACTCCATCAATTGATAATGCCTCCTGCGAATTTCCGCACTAATACATCCACACACGTACGCAGGAAATATATCGTCTGTACATACTTGCCTCTTACAACATCATCATGCAAATGTGATAGTCGCGATTGGTATGATGATTTGCCAACGATAACGAAAAAAACTGTGTGAAACAGATACGGATAGAAAACGAAAATTTTGCAGACAGTGAGGTTTTAAACTGTTTCGCACATAGAACCAATGGTAGTAAAAGCAATTTCCTTATCAAAGTCAAGCTGCTACCCCCTTCCCAGCCGATTTATGGGCATCACGTTTTAAAATTTTTATTCCCCATCGAGCATGAGCTAAAGGCTGCCAAAAAACATTTGATAGCCTTGAACAGTGGGAGCTGAATGGCCCAGGAAGCCCTCCCTCGCTTGTTAAATGAGGTCGGAATATAGTCCCGTATTGCAGAAAGCATTATTCTAATTCGAGCATAGTAAGGAGCTCTTGCATCTTTCAGACCAACTGTAAACCTTGGATTCTGTGGTTAGCACCCTTAGATCCCAACATCGCTGCTAAAATGGAAGCGTGTAATTAGAAGTAGCAGTGTAAGGACAGTATGGATTATGCAACTGCAACTGATATTGTTTAGTGGGCAATCAAGCAGACGCTGTTGCGCGTTCACTTTAGTCGCTTATGTATAACAGTAAAAACAGCAATACAAAGGAGAGCAAAAATTCAGCCCGTGGCAATCTTTGTTTCAGCTCAGTGACAGCTATCAGGCTAATCGCCATGCTGTCGAATCTGAAAGTAGTTTTTGTGTGGATCGCATTACCTGTCAGAGGTGCCCGCATTACCTGAAGCTTTCTGTTGCTCAATATTTTTTATCACATAATTCTCGTGCCCCGTATAATTTTCTTAAATAATCACCTGTGGACCTTTCTTAATCGATGTCGAAAAAGCGCTGAAACCGTCTTCTACAAAAGCTGGTTTTGCTCTCAAAATCTACTTCATAAAATACGGATAGCACGTCATTTGGACTGAAAGGAGCACACTCGAGAGTATCAACGAATCAAGCTCCCTAAACGAGAGACAAAGAGTCGTATGGGCGATCAGATTAATGGAATACCTGAAGTAGCAGCTGATAACGCATCACTCGCTGCACTGGGCAAATCAGGTGTGACACCAGAGGGAGATTTTCGCATTCCGGCGATTGCTGAAAACATGGTCTTATGAAGGCATACTCATGACCGACTCTGCCCATCATCTCAACTTATACTAGCTCCATTCTGCTCGCAAGAAATACTCGAAATTACCACAGTTGAAGCATATAGGAAAACCCGTGCCAAAAAGGAAAAAAAACTTTGGCAAAAACCCACTGCGAAACCGAACAGGTCCAGCAAGCCCAAAATTGCCCATAGCAGTCGTGCATAGTTGAACACGGTGACTACACTGTGCTGCTACCATTGCGCTCGACTACTCCAAAACAATTTTTTCTCTCTAGAACAATGACAGTATAAGGGCGAGCGACAAAAGCATATCAGAAGCTCGAAATTCCTTCCGTTTGAACTCTCACCGATGACAGTCGCAATCGTTGTGCCGCAAATGCACTCAAAAAGCTAAGAAAATGCTTTGAGCTGCTGTGAACCTCGAACATACCTCAATCTCTTGTACAACCTGGGCAAAACGGCGTTTCTTTTTGTAGCATTCGTCGAACGTCTTGGTCGCTCTCTTGTAGTTGTTCGTGTATTCGGAATACATTTTAAGGAATGGCGCACGTTTTCGCAACACGCCACTTATTCTAAACGAATGTGGTGAATGTCGATGATATGATATAGTCGGTTGGAAAGAAGTTAAGCGGGCATTGCTTGTAATATGCTTGCGCATATAATGAGTTTATATCGAGAATAGAAATGGTGCATCCTTATAGCTGCCCCCTCCCATTTCCCTTCCTTCAGACAGCTGTTGAGAGACACGGCTGACCGCGTTTTACAGACTAGCTGATTCATTTTACGCATACTGAATCAAAGCCCACTGCAAATTTCTGGAATACGAAGAAATATTAGGCTAGCAACTCAAGGGAAGTTCAAAATGATTTGGCTGTACCTGTGCGTTGTGTGCCATTCTCTACAACCATCCATCAATGCTGGTAGCAGATGGGTATTATGGAATTGATGCAAACTAGATATATTGGCAAATATCTGGCTTAGCTTATCTTTCTCGAGAATCTTCTCGTCCACGACGCGCTTCCGAAACACCTGAAAATTGTCTGCTGCACCTAAACGCAAACTGCTAGCTGAGACTCTTCACTGGATCAAGAAATAAGTGAAAAAATTGCAGGAAAAAGCACGCAACCGACTATCTGCAAGCTATAGGTTAAATATTCAGCGACCGTGATATCAATGGACGCCTCTCTAAAGGAACGCTCAAATTACTAAAAAGCACCAAAGCATTCCAGTGCAAATTTCCTAAGCCAATCCTTGAAGAACTCCATCGCGTGGCATTCCGAAAGCAAGTGAGGGTTACGACGTTCACAGAAATGAAGAGATCTACAAGCGCGAAAAATTTAAAATTCCAAGAAGTTCAGTGGTGTTATCTGTTGATTTTCATGCGACGCTACTTCATTCTATCTGTTTTGAAACTGCTCTCAGTGCAGCAAAGTGCCTCAAACAGCCTATGAAAGATTGAAGCAGTACCCATGTTAACTGAAAAAGAATGTTCTAAAGAGCTTTCTTTCAAAGCTGAATTCGAACGAGTAATGAAGAAACTGGAGCCTGATGACAGCACAAGATGTGACATTGTAGCATCGAATCAATACCCCCTTAAACCGCATATGATAAACGATGCTATGCGCATTGATTATTACGCCGTTATTAACTGCTTCCAATACCCTTTAAAATATGTGACTGATTATTCGCCTCTTCACAAGTATTTTGAATGGTGTAACTCAGTGCAATAACGCATGAGCAAGATAACCTCGTCAAGAAGGCGTAACTTGTCGACATATCGTTGCTCAGAATCAACAAGTTCTTTAGCAGCGTGCCAAGCCTTCTCAAGGCGCCTTTTGACTTTATCCTTCATTGCAGGCACTCGACCAATAGTGCCAACTGAGATCACGGCGGATTGGTTTTCGGGAATTTCGGAGAATTGAGATCGCGTGTCCTCACTCTGTTCACTAGCATCGTCCGCTTCCTCCTCGGACAGGTCCCCTTCGGGATTATCCGTAAGCTTCACCTTGAAACCACCTTCTGGCCCTACAATTCATGTGGCATTTTTAGCGAAGATCTATTATGCCGTGAAAACAGTTGCTGAACATTTCGCCGATACGGTCTTGAGTCGACTCATGGCAAAATCGGCAGCAAATTTATTTCATTGTCACGGAATTTGAGGAAGGAATTTCAGAAATGGAATCCTCGGAAAGCTCGAACAGCTGCACCGAAGCAATGCGGGCTTTTGTTCCAGAACTTCACATGTGTATCTGTGCAACTGCATGGTTTCTGCTCCTTTGTGCACTTCATGAATCGTCGACTCACTCGCAAACTAGTTTCCGGTGCACCGCTAAATTGGCCCATACACGCCTACTGAGAACGAGTTTGAGTCTTTTCAAGATATTAACAGATCACTTTCTTTACCGACATGAGATCATGCAACCTTATTAAAACCGACGCTCATTAGCTAAATAAGAAAGAAAGCTGAGTGCTCAGAACCGGCTACGTCTGGCAAACAGTACTCTCAAGACGCAGATGACTTGTTAAAATAGGACCTCTTTAATTTGAAAACTGTAATTGCGGCAACCACTTANCATAATTCTGGCGTTCTTTTTATATCCTTTCATTTTATCTTTCACTCCCCCCCCTCCCCCTCCTCCCTCCTCCCTCCCTGCACAACGGTAAATGTTTGCAGCCACAAACGTGGCAGCAAGCAAGCTAAAGACAACCTTTAGTAAAACCAACCTTTGTATTCCATGAACGCTCTAAACTTGCTCTTCGACTCCTGCTTCACACCGTTTATGTACATCTCTTGTTTAGAGAAGTGTGAGCTGAAATTTGACGCAAAACAATAAACGCCACGAGCATTTGCACTAACATCGTTTGATGCCCTAACACCACATCATTTCGCATCATACTGTGTTCTTTATCTCGCCGCACGGCACCCTTCTTTCGTTTGCAACTTTTACTCATTTACGTCTAGAAAGATGTATCGAACGACATAGGAGGCCTCTTCCCTTTCTATACAAAACTCCTTCAGCCATAATTTCCCTCTCTCATGTAGGTTGAACGGATATCAAAGTTCACATTGGCGAACGCGAATAAAACCTCACAATATGAATACTTTTCTGCCCAATTTACCGTCAAAACACAATGATTCGTCCGAAAGCGCTGGTGCTGTTGAATAAGCGAGCTGCTACAACTACCACAGATCAGCGATTTTTCCTTAGCGATCTTGCATTTGTTCCAAGTTCTCGAATTTTTTCAAAAGCCATCAGCAAAACTGTTCGTCGTATGGACTAATGAATTTTTGTGAATGTTTTCATGAATGTCCTAAAAAACACATCGCTCTTATCAGCCGCACTTAATTTCTACCTTTTCTTCCAAATCTTTCATTTCTGACTTTGCGATCACCTTAAAAGACTACAGGACGGGAAAAAAGGAAAGGAAAAGGAAGTAAATGAGCAGAAGAGAGGAAGCCAATTTCAGCTTCTTAAGGCAAACTATTATTATTTTCTTCTGACAGCTGCATCTTCTGGTGGTACCATCCAAGGGGAACAAAAAGCTGGACTGTTAAAGAACAACTTTTTTAGGTCGGAGTTCTGCGGATAAACAGAAGCCCAACACTCAAGTGTTCTCGTCTACAAACAAAGAAAATACGATACAATCAATGAGGGAACGAGAATCTTTCAAGGACAACCAAAACTAATGAAATAGGTTTCATGTCCGTAGAGTTCATATCTGACCATTGTTTCAGTCGGATTACTAGCCACTCTTGCATCCTTCGAATTCCCATAAGTCAGATTGGAGGGCTAAACAGTGATGGCTGACTTCAGAAGAAATGCGCGACTATGTATTATCCAACGCCCAAAAAAATCTTTCAAGTTAGAATTCTTCTAGCCCTAGTACAGTCAGTCCAAGGTGATCTTATGCACCACAACAGCTCGCGTAGAAGGGCAAAAGCATTACTCAAGAAGATGGGAACACAAGGATGTATGTATGCATCCACAAACAGAAGTTGATGATCCAAGACGCATTCTTCAAGGTTGCAATGTTCGACTTCAAACAGAAGCTAGTGAAGGGAAAAGTTGATGTGCTCCACAAATAAAAACGGAAGCAATCTCAGGAAAGGTACCTGTAAGCCCTTGAAGAACGCATACGCGTTGTAGTACTGCCATCTGGGTTGATGATCGTTTCGACCTCCGTTGGGGGAGCAGAGATCAAAGACGATTGAGTCCTCATCTCAGAGAAAAGGTCAGGAAACATGCTTACGAGTTCATTCTTCTGATCACTGAGCATACTCACGAACTTCTCCTGCGTCTTCTGCAGAACTGCACCGATCGCAACGTCCTAGACTTGGAGGAGCATTACCTTGAAATGTTTGAAACACGTTGGCAACAAAATCAGTCGAAAAAAACCGACGCAACCGCACTCTTTATTTATGCTTGTGATGAATGATCTGATCCGTTCAGCAACAAGCTCGATGTGGAAACCTACCTGGGGGTTTGAAGAATCCAGAGAAAGATTGGTTGAGTTGTCCATTATGATCGGTGCTCGAAAACCGTCAAGATCGCCGAGAAGGCGTTCAGTTTTTTCTTCGACACGAGCCTCACGACCTAAAAACGTGAAAAAAAAATTTGAACTTTGTCCACCATCGACGAGTGCTAAATGGCAACTGACGTACATTAACAGTCGTTTCCGAAAATTACCGGGTAGGAAATAGTTCTGCGCTGACAGCACGTCCCACTACCTTTTACAAATCGCTATTTTACATGGAAATTCGCGAAACGCCGATTTTTAACCAATCTTGAACATAACTGTCTCATCGAAAATCAACATGCCGAAGTCAAATTACGTAACGTGTAATTACGTAACGACAATGTTTCACTCAACAGTGTTGTGAGCCTTTCCCCTTCTATTCCCAATCCTGCAGATAATTTTCACCAGCTCTCCTTGACGATGATAAACTACATATTTCAGTGGGCCACAATGTCAGTCTTAGCAGTCCGCGATTTATGAGCTCACAAGCAGCAAGTCGCCAAAAAATCGCTTATTCTAGTGGCCTAAAAACACTCATCCTGATAGTTCAGTTTTCTCCGTTTCTTTATTCTTGCTGATTTGCAAACCCTGATCATTTGCTCAATATGTACATGTGGGGAGGGTGAAGAAGCTTAAATTCATAAATGATGAAGCTAAATTTCTGAAATCTCCCATCAAATCAAAGTTGGTCAGCTATGAATCGGTAGGGTTTTAGCAAACAGTGAGGGAGATATTCATTCCTTCAGTGCGGTTTGTTCCTTCTCTACTTGTAAGCTAATCACTACTAAACTGGTCGACATCTATAACAATGAAGTCAGCTGCATCGATGAGAAATTTGCATTATTTGACAGAAATTTCTAATATTTGCGCTTTGCAGGCCTTCCATATACGCTATGATTCGATGTTTGTTTCTTCAGCGCTTTTTTGAAAAGTAAACTCAAAAAGATCGAATGTGCAGTTTTCATCTCTTTGCTGCAAGGCTAGGAGAGGGAGAAGGGAAGGAACGGGGTGGAAGCGACGGAGTATGCAGAATTGCACCTTCGAAATAAATGCCATGGAAGCGTGTACTGCCGTTGCATTTTATGCGAATGCATAAACTTGGTGTTTTTTCCACCGCCAAACGAAGCACGAAATATTCCAGCTGTTCACGTTGAAAAAAAAAACGTTTGTGGGAGGAGAAAGAGAAGCAAAAACTATAAGCGGCAACTAATGTAAAGATGGCAAAGCGAGGAGACACTCGCAAAAGTTGAGTATGCAAGAAATCATACGTTACTTCGGATGCGAGTGCCTGAAGAATTCGCTCACCTCGACGAAAAAAGATGGTGAACTTTTCAATTTACTTATTTACTTATTTGATCCTGTTCAGTGTCCCGAGCTGCAAAAACAACAAAACGTATGTTAACATGAAGGCAAAGAAAGGGTAGAGCAGAGAGCAGAAGGGAAGAAGGCAAAACGTTCCACAAAGTGGCAATACGGGCTAACAAATATCAGACATCTCAGAAGTCAACATGTAAGAGTTGCAGTAGTGCAAAGATTGAAATAACTCAATCGCAGTTTGAAAGATGAACGGATGAGTACGATTTCGGTCTTGTATAACATTTTTTTGGTGTGATACTTCTTAGCAAGCTGAAACCGATAACCACGCTGAATAAATGAAGATGTAGCCGGGAACATTTCTAGCGACAGAATATCTCAGCAAAATGTCGGGAAAGCCACTTTTCATGACGACAAATGCAACGAAACTTGAGCCTGCGATATTTCATTGATTCCCATTTATAAGTCCATAGTTCGGTAATCTGGCTAGTACAGACAACGACAAAGTTTGTGAAAAGCAATATAATGAAGCGCTCCTGGATACGCTTTAACAATCTGATATTACAAATCTGATTATGGGCAAAGCACTGCAAAACAGGTCACCAGTGAGCAATAAAGGCTTTAAGATAACGTCCTATGCAAATATGCTGCAAAGCGGGAAGAACAGAGTCTGCAACTCTGGATGAGTTTTCAGCAACAACGGAACACTCCAACTTCCAATGAGGACCAGAGACGACCACATTGGAGGTTCGTACGCAAAGCCAAGAAGAGACGGAGTGTGGAAGAGGAGGCAGAAAGAGAGGAAGCAGTAAGCTCTGTGCCTCCTTCGACTAATTCCGATCCACTGGATTTTTGTACCATGAGTGAATGAACGGGAATCGGAAGCGCTCACCTAGAAAGGCATCCATATTCTACCCAGCGCCTCCAGTGCGCAACTCCCGACATCCCGTCTCTTGTCAATTCCATTGCATTCAAAGTGTTTCAGGAGCCCGATGACCTTGCTAGTCTCGCTCGACCAAAACAAGTTATGGTATTAGTGCAAGTCATCCATTTGCGCTCGCATCGCACCGATGAACTGATTTTGCGTGTGATCACTGCAGTTTATGCTCGTATTGCTATGATCACGTGCTTCATAGACAGCAAACATTTGCAGAACTGTGCCCTGTGGTACAAACCGCAAAGAAACATCAGTTTCCGTGAAATTTGCTGGAGGCGCTCTATTCTCTCATTTATCGTTTTCGCAAATTTGTGCTTTCTACGGTGGCCGCAGTATTCTATATTCGTTGCTATATAATATTGTTTCGGCAGCTGCGTTTTCGAAATAAAATGATGCTTTTGATATACGAATTCCTCACATTTTTGTAGGATAATAACTAATTCAAAGGATAACCAACTG
>JAARMF010000616.1:28564-76636 GCA_022844705.1 Toxascaris leonina | reverse complement strand
GTCAACCAGAATAGGGTTATGCGTACGAAAATCCGGAAGGTCGATGTAATGTGTTGATTCTTCAGTAAATAGTGATGACACTCATGGATGAAGCGATTTGTATTAGCTTTGCTTTTGCTCTTTTTGCCTCTTTGATATTTCGTGCAAGTGGATTTTGGAGTTAGAGTGCGTTGTCCAAGTAAAGGTTCGAGTAACGATGTGATATACAAGAGGCGCTGGCAAGGGTGTGTTGTCAGAGTAAGGTTTCAAATATGAGTATGTGGAAATATTCATATGGCGGAGTCTTTTGTTACGAGGACTCTTTATTCACTGTCTGCCAGGTGATCGTTCTGACGATAGCTACTTATGATGAGCATGAAGCACGTCGATGTGCAGCGGTGATACGTTCTCTCGCAAAACCTTTAGCAGTGTGCTGATAAATTGACTCACAGTATAGCAGTATATTATACAAATTGACTCATTTATTATGTTTAGTTATTTTGACAATAAATTTTTTCCATTTTCTCATTTACAGCTTCCAAGTTTTTTCTCTTCTCTATGTGGGCCTGGCTTGAAACGTTCACAAATTCACTCGGTTTTAGTGATTAATCTCAGAGTGTTTTTAATGGAAGACCAGCGTTACTTTAATCTCTTAGCTTGTTGGCAACCCGAACCCTCTGTCAATTTGCTAGATGCATTCAGCGATGGTGTGGGTTCTTCTGCAGGCGATGTGCAGTGCATGCTGAAGGTGGTTGGCCCGAACGGGGAATCTAATGTGTTCGGAGGGACGGGTCAGACGGAAGAGGCATCGCGGAACTGTGCGGCCCATGCTGCGTTCGTGTATTTAGATACGTTTGTGAAGAGCCAACAGCAGTAATACCTTCCTATATGTCTACTTTTCTTTTTCTATCTTGCATTTGAGCAGATTTTGCTGTCTCTTAACAGGGCAAATGCTGATATTCCATGAGTTGCTTATGCAGTACTTGGAAAGCAATAGTCGGGATGTGATGATAGCGGAACACTGACCCTGCTAAGGTCACTAATGAAAAATTAGAGCTGCCTGTAATTTGAGCATAGTTTTGCTTCTTAAATATGTTTTCTCACTAAGGAAGCTCAAGTTTCTGCAAAGATTTGTTTACGCCTTGCCAGACCGAAGATGAACGGGAAGAGAAGAATGAGGGAGACACCATTTCCGACATTTCGTTTTTTTTTCAGTGCCTTTGACTACGCGAGTTCTTAAACCTACTGAAGAGAATGTATAGGAAATTAAAACGCAGAAAGGAAGTAAATGGCTCGTACCTGAGAGATCATCACCGTTGCACGGGTCGACTTTTTTGCCATGAGGACAGATGGCTGTCAGTTCGTACATTCCATGCAGTGTAAATTCTCCTTGTGCAGACGGCATCGTTATCTGAGAGCCTTTTCGGATGACGCCGAGAAAAATGAAGGGATCTTTTGTTCCTTTAATTAATCATTGCTATAATGTTTAGAATTTCACTGCAGAATTTTTGAAATCATTTTTTTTGTTTCGTTGCGACTTGGGAGTATTTATTAATTTGATTGGAGTTATGTTCAAAGATTCATTAACTTCATTAAATGGCCGTTCACATTGTTGCTACATTTTTGAACATCGCTGTTAACTTTTTTTATTTATTTAATGAGGCTGAGAGAGTAGAAGCTTAAGTCTTATATCGTGGAGTACAAAGATTAATCAGCATTTAGTTGTTTTTTGAGTGAATTGGGAACAACTCATCGCAAAACTTCGATACGTTATATATTGAAGAGCTCAGTTGAGCTTAGCACATTTCGTGAATTGAACTGTTTGGGAAATGTAAACGGCAGTGGTTTATTCACCGATGTGGGGTACCTGACGAGTTTTGCTTGTGCCTCGGTATGAGACTTGAAGCACTTTCGCTTTGTAAAATGTGTCGCCTTCAAGTTCGCATCGTTTTCAAGTTTTCACTTCTCTTAGACGTTTATTGCCTTTATTGTGCTTTATGCTTTAATTTTACAATTGTAATTAATTTCTTACATTTTTTACGCCGACGGAAGTATCGATGCTCCGAACGGCGCTCTTTTTATCCCTCTAAATAAAGTCCATCTAAATCGCTTGTGTTGCAATGTAACTTCAAGAGGGTGTAACTTCGCAATGATTTTACCGGCTAAGCTGTCTGCGCCATCTTCGCTCACTTATGAGGATGTGTGCTTATCAGGTTAATTGGCGTTTTGCCAGTGGAATAAATCACTGAAAATAAAATTATGTTCGGCGTGTCCTGTGGACGTATATGTGGGTGATCATGTCATCATGACAGATGTGTTAACGTGATGTTGAGCAACTCAACGAACTCGATGCTTACAAAGAACACTTGGACTGCCAAGGTAATCTGTTTCACCTAAACACAGGGCATTGCTTTCAAATAGTCTATCGCTTTTCCACTTCTTACAGTTTTATAGGAAATCCGTTGTGACTAAAATTTGCGGAGACCAATTTTTCGTCGGTCGTTGTATTTTGGTTGAGGCTTGGAGTATGTATTTCGGAGAATTTCACTCTCCGAGTAATTCCATCGCCCAGTCCCTATGAAAATTTCCAATTGGTTTGCTAATGGCAATTATTTTCCGATATTTTCGGTGTTTTCCGAACCCTCTGATTATGAGGATTACAAGATGTCTGGGATTGAGTGGTGGATATCGCTAGGTGGGCATGCGCCTTCCACTGTGGAATGAAGAAAATGGAATGGCGTACTTATTCGCAACACTCCAGAGAGCCCCAAAGGCAATAATTTCGATTGGAATGTGTGCGAGGGAGATGGGGAGAACTCGCGGTTTTTGCAGATTTGGATAGTAGACCGACCGGTTGCAACCAATACGTAAAAANTGGATAGTAGACCGACCGGTTGCAACCAATGCGTAAAAATAAAAAAATGGAGTAGTTTTTTTTTTTGAATCGAGTTTCTTGCAATGTAATTAAAGCGTGTAAAATGTCAGTTAGCATTTTTGACTTCTTTGATGGCTGTACCATTTTTTGATATCTCTTTAATCCGTCGTGTTTCATTCGTAGGTGGGAGAGTTCTACATATTGTGTTGGTTTTACATACCTATTTGAATCAACTAAACGTCACAACAATTCTCCAGGTATAGAAGCTGACAAGTAAATAAATGGAATAGAATAGAATTAAATGAAAAGAGGGGAGCAGGATGGGGGAGGGGGAAGGAGGTGTTCGATATGGACTGGGAAGGAAGTGAGAAAATGACTGGGGAAGCGGATGCAGGGAAAGAAGAGCGAGGAAATGGGGAATGCAATTTCCAAAAGGTAAATATTAGTCATAGTTTGCAGTCAGAGAAGTAATCAGAAAGATTGGGAAGAAGTCGTAGGAATCCATTTATAGATTGTTTTTTATTACTGTAAATTATAAAACGGTATTAATTATGAGAGAGTTAATATCGCAGTGCTGTGGTAGAGGTCTCTCCGATGAGATGTGGTGAAGAGGTTAAAAAAGAGAGAATATTATGTCCATGTTTCAACACATTCACCAGTATGAATATGCGATCCTCATAGTTATTCGATGCACGGTGCTTTAAAATTAAAGGAGAAACCGTTAGAAGTAAAAGGTATGTTATTAAAGGTAATGAGGTAGTGAATGACTGTGACAGGAGGGAGGGGGGTGTGAAGACATAAGACAAAGAAACTTTAGTACAAAATCGTGTATTTGGATGGGAAACACAGTTATTGGAGTAAAGCATTGTGATTTCACTGCGAAGAATATTTGCAATGCACTTTGACGTTGGAATCTCTCGAAGTGCAAACAAAAGTTACATCGAAAGGTGCCATCGTTGTTTGCCATCGTATTGAAGAGTTTATGACATGTGACCTCATCAAACATTACACTGCTCCACGTTCACTCATATTTCTCAACAAAATTGTCACTGCATCGGATAAGTGAGCACAAAGATGTTGTACAATTCACACTCTGAAGATAGAATGGGGCCGCGTGTTGAGAGGAACAATTCTCCTGAAACTGTGATGTTCATCAACCGTTCCCGAATGCTTTCGACGTGGGGAAAATTAGTTCCCGAAGCAATGGCGATTCATTCATCTGAGTACTGACCCATTTTCTCCGCTGTGTTCACTCCCTTTGCTTCAGAGCTTTTCTCTCGAACTTCTTCCTTTTCGGTTTGGCGGGTTCATTCGTATTTGATCTTTGATAAAGATCTTTGATAATGGAGCGTATCGATCATCAGTGGGAGGAGTCTAAATTATCAATTTACCGGCGGATGTAAGCATTCTTCGCACTGAGATTGCAATAAATGTTTTATTTCTGCAGCCATATTATCATGCAAAATGCATTATTTTAATCATATCACTCCGATCACTTAGTCTCCATATTTAAAATATTCGTCGATATATGAAAAGGGAAGATGGGAACGAATTTGAGCTCTTATTCTTTTTTAATAGGAAGGTTGAAATGTGGAGTGAGCAGGGGAGGGGGGGGGGGGGGGGGGGTGGTTCGGGTAGCAAATTCTTTGCTGTGAACCTCCACTTAGCACACAATGTTTGATTGGTCGATGATGCACATGTGAAGTGAGCGAAGAAAGCGTTATGGCGAATCTGCAGCTGATCTCACCTCGAGCACAGCCTTCCGCCATCTATCTGCTCTTTATATACTTCTCAGCTGTCACTTTAAGGCTCCGAAGAGGATCCTTGTGGAATCTCTTATGTCGCCATGACGTCGCATTCCATGTTTCCTTTCTTTGTCGTGCCGCTCACTATGAAACAATTGCCTCGTGTGCATTAGTACTTCTAAGAATATTCGCTCCAAATCGCAAACTCGCTTTGACACGGAAGGAGGCTATAGTGGTACGAGCTTACAGAGTAGTAACTTCTAATTCAGGTTTGAGGTGGGGCATTAAGTAGTGACAGTATTTAGAATGTTCTAAACCTCTCAGGTTGCAGTCTACTCTGTTTTAGTTGGCCTCAACACTCGAAATTCGCGTTAGTGGAAGAACTTGGGCTCAATTACTCGCTCGCGGGTGGGGCGACGGGTCTCATACAGCAGCACAACGTTCCTGAGCAAACGGCAATCGGAAAGGCGTTGTTATACGGCTTATGCAAGGCAGTCACACCTTCACAAAATAACCATTCCTCCGTCCATTGTTCCTATCATGTAATTATCCATCGTTGCAATAGGTCTTATTGTAGAGTAGTGTTCTTTAAAGTCGCTTTTTAGTATGTTTGTTGAGAGGGAGTACATCAGTCACTTGGGCAACTGTTGTTCGTTTTTCCTTATCTCCATCTGAGTAGGAGATGCTTTGTGTTGTCGCATGATATCGCAGCTTTAGGCCATTGATTTCGGTGATAATCGTCACTTTTGCAAGCTAGATGCTGAGACAGCCTTTGGCATCAAAGAGTGCCTCGGTGGTTCCCCTGTGAAGAATTCTCTATAATGGTCGCGGCAATAGCGCGTCCGGATGTCTGCTTCGACCGAATCCTGTTAGGTGACCTTTAATTTCCAATCATCTGAAGACTAAATTTGCAGCAGCAGACACATCGTTAGTGGCACAGCTATGGCAGAGCGGGCCGTCACAGAAACGGCTTAGCTGTTTCCTGAAAAGACAGAAAAAGCAGACAACCGTTGAAAGAAACAACGCAGTTGATGAAAGAGTTGCGATCCCACCCGTCTGGTCCATAACCGTTGTTCAGCTTGTCACCAAGCACTGCAGTACATCGCTAACAGATATCATGCTTCTTTATCTCTCTGGGCTGATTTGCTTGGCTACCCGGCATTCTGATGAGGTTGATATTGTCAGATTGCCATCCTTAGCTGGCAGACCGGCAGGTACGGTAGTAATGTCTCTCGTCCTGCAGAAAGCACAGTCGGGTGATCTTCGCCGTGGCTGTTTTTCCGTTGGTAGGCTGGTCTCACGCTTTTTGTTGCACACAAATCCCAAGCAGAATTTCAAACACTGACTGAATCCAGTTTACAATCGAACGATGAATTCGAAGNATTTCAAACACTGACTGAATCCAGTTTACCATCGAACGATAAATTCGAAATAGGGCCAAGCTGAGACACGGTCTCCCTTAGCCTGATGCAACTGACGACAGTAGTATCGTTTCCTGCCATCGACTCAAGCTGATATAGGACGAGAGAATCGAAAGTCGGCGGAGAAGCGTCCAATTACAGCGCCATTCTCGTTCCACTCTGCCACAGAATGGGAGACCGCTTACGGAAGGAAAACGGAATATACGCTCTNNNAAGGGGAGAAAGCTCGAACCTTGCAGCGACCAATGACAATAAAGAAAGTGATGAATGGAGGCAAATGTGAATGCCAAAGGTCATGCCCTACATCTCTGAGCACCGCCATCCTGAATTCTTAGGAGAAGCTAAGAATTAGAGGCTACTATACAGAGTGATTAATTGAAGCAGGCTAGAAATGCTAATCGAGCATTAATTTATATTACGCATGCCATCTGTTTATTCTAGCCATTTTGGGAGATCAAATCAGTTTTAGATTTATATTAATTAATTTTTGTAAGGCTATTGAATGTGTTCTTTTCAATGAGTTGCTATTGAAAAGTGTTCATAAATGTTGGCAGGGGGTTTGTGAATGGCCATCTATATTTGTCAGTTCTAGCGTTTAATGGGTGTCGTGAATGATCGAGACCAGTTTGCGATCAGAAAAATACGAGCATATTTCAGTGTCAATTTTTTTTCGGAATGGAGAACGATACAAGTGAATGCTGGATGAACTAAGCTAAATGGGTCGGCAATAGTTGATGTGATATCCTTCAGGGACCGGGAAATTCCTAGAGGTCATCATTCTATCGTTGATTCTGGAATCGATTTCAACAGTAGCAGTTGAAATCACCATTACAACGTTTTGCAGCATTGGGAGGGGAGAGAAATCAAAGAGGTAGAAGGGATGGAAAAAGCAGTCTCGAGAGAGATTAAAGAAATTCAGTGAAATAATCGAAGTGAGGGATAAACTTAAAAGGAAATAAACTTTATGTGGGGCAAAATTCGCCGATTGGGTGAACGAGTGAGTAAAGTGCGAGTAATGATAGATGGACGAATGAAACGACAAGAAGGTAACCCAATGAACCAAGAATGCACGTATAATGTGGCGTTGACCGTTTCGCTTTGCTGCGTTACTCTTTCAGAGTTTCATTCGTTCGCTCATTAGTGGAATTTGCTCACTTATTCGACAGTTTATTATTTGTCTAATAAAATTTTTTGTTTCCTTTCCCTTAAACTCATTTTCCAGCTTATTTGTTCCGTCGCGCTTGCCATTTGTGCTCTTTTCCCAATTTCCTTAACTCCTCTCATCTTCCCTCCTCGCACAATTCTAAATCTCTCCTCTTTTCTTAATGACACAATAATTCCTTAATCTCGGTTGTGGAGGAAAATTTCAGCAAAAAATTAATCCCTCAGAAAATATTTTCGTCTCAGAGAAGATGCATAAGTTGAAAAAGTGTCTTGATATGACGATATTATGCGATTCTCAATATAAACAATTGAATATTTACTGCCGAGATTTTGCTTTAGTACCTGCAATGGCTTAGCATGGTAAACATGTTTTGTGGCATCCAGAAGCAGAAATCCCCCTTAATCCTCTCTGCAGTGTTTAAGACATTTGTTTTTTAATTCCATTTCCTCGCACATTCTGTGGCACAATATGCGCTTTTTTTTGCAACTTCGTCAGTACTTGACATTTCTCAATTGCGTCGCAACATCGCTTCGTGCAAGTTGTGCAAATTCTCGAGGAAGCTATGCAAAAGGCGCATAAAAATAGACGCATAAAACTGGTTTGCAGATGATGGTTGACTTTTTTTGGAGATGTGTTTGCAAGTAAGTGACATCGGGACATTCATTCGAGTGTGCCGCTTTGTTGTTGTTGGGTGCAGCTCGTTTCTATGCAGTATTGTAGTACAGTTGCTTACTCTCGTTGGAGGGACGGTTGCTGTGTTGGGTGTTTGCTGTCCTCTTCTTTCATTCATATTGCCTCCGTTCTGTAGCAGAATTAACCGCTATCATAGAAGATTCTTCATAGTATCGAATGGAACAAATTCCCTTCAGATTTTTCCATCAAACTAGCTGCAGAGCGCCTAACATTTCGTAGATAAAGCATTAGATAAGCACCCCTCCTCCTCGTTTCTGCGCGTTTAGGGGAAGGGCGGAGGGGAGGGGATGCAATAGTCGCAAAATACTAAATCTCTAGGTGAACTAAAGTTGGTAGCAAGAATCCGTTACGGGTCTAGCGTCGAAAGATATCTCCTACCTCCAAAAAAGAACATTAAAAGTGCGAATACGCTGATGGTAACATCTGCTTGGCTGTCTGAAGCAGTTTGATTTCCTATGAACATTTCAGTGATGAAGTGTGAAATAGCAAATGATTAAAGAGGGCGCAGCCATTGACAAATATGTACTTTCTGCGATATCGATCGCTGTGGCATAGTCACATCAGACGTCGAAATAATTTATTGACGCATTGTAACCTGATTCATTGGACGATTATTTTAATTTTATTGTCGTTTTTTTATTTGTTGATGGAAGGGTTGGAGCGAGATCGGTGAGAGAAACAGACAAATTCAGAAATGTTCGAAACAGGTCGCTTCCTTCATTGTCCATAAATATTCAAATTTCAGTTGAGATATTTGCATAATTGAGCGGTTTTTAAGTGGTAAACGATTTGAAGGATTTCATTGGTTTCCATCAAAATTGGTCAATAATTTCATGGATGATTCGGTTTTTCTTCCAAAAGAAAAATATGCACAATTTAAGCGATTCAGTTTCTCAACAAATTCGCAAAAGATTTTAGCATTAAATTGTCCAATATTCTTTAGCGACCCATAAAAGTAAACTCCAACCAACTTTTTTATTCTTCTTCTCTCTCTACTGGAAGAACTCCATCTACTGCACAGTGAGAGAGATGAAGGCGAAACTTTGCGCAACCGTTGAACAGAGAGATGGGAGCAGATATGTAGACAGAGTTTTAGGCGGTGGCAATTATTTTCAAACAAATGGTCGTTTATTATAGAGGGGGGAGGGGGAGAAAGGGGTGGGGGAGGGGGGGGGGGGGTCGCAAGGAGTGGTGAAAGATCGTTCAAATCACTTATCGTTTTAGACTAATTGTAAGAATTTCTCTAGGGATGTTCGTACATTTTCTCCTACTGCAAAAAAACTGTAGAAAGATCCTTGATAGCAACAAATGGTAATATTGGCAGCAATAAATAAGCTGGATATGTAATAATAAATATAATACAAAGCGTCTATAATTCACTAGCTTTAATGATCGTAGCGATGTTTTCAAAAGAGTATTTTCATTGTCAGTTCTGCTCGATTTCTGAAGCAGTTCCATTTGTTTCTTACAAATCTGCGATGTTGGCGTGAATATAGGCTTCATCACTTGAGCACATCAACAAGCAATTCAAGATTTCACAGTCATCGAAGCTAACATTATTCGCGAATATTAGATGATGATCGTAACGCAGTGTGAAATCACTTCGTTATATTGATGAACATCTGCGATAATATGCAGCACTCGGATTGCGTATATGTAACTAGTTAAGCTTTTTGTTTATTGAATGCTTAAAATACTATCCGTTGTTTCTGCACTAAATACCTCTATTCAGCTTATTTGTTTATTGTGGTGCTGTCGATTTCATTCCTTTCTCGCATAAATTTTATTGGAAAGTGATAGATGTAGAATGCGTAGAGCTTAATGAATAGGAATTATACGAAAAGAAAACGTCAGTGAATAGCTAATCGGTTAGATATTTAATATATCTCAATTGCGTCGTTAAAAATATTCGCTTGAAAACGCTTATAATTATTACCATGAAAGGCATGATCGAATGCCCCAATCATACGTTGACACAATTCTGAAAGTCATTTCCACTCATCCATGAAAAAGGATTCAAAGCATCGCAGTGAATGCGTCATTGGTAGTGCTCAGTGTCGATATGATCGCGATTGCTATTTACGTTGATTGTTGCATGCCCTTATCTCGTCTTTGTTTGCAAAATACGCATAAACACTTCCTATTCGATGTCTTCTAATTCACTCTAGCCATTACTTCATTGCGTATTGCTTCTAAAACTTTTGCACTCATTATTAATATTGCTTCTCACCAATTTGTCTTAATCTCTGTGAAGGAATTCTGTTTTACTGAATGTTCCGAAAAATAGTTGTATGTACACCTTCTGTACCACTTCTATCCGTGCTTTCCTGCCTCCCTCCTCCCGCCCATCCACTATTGAGCATACCTGCATCCGTTCCGTGTCTCTAGACGTTTTTACTGGCATTCTCCATGATTCCGAACTTTGATGAGCTCTTTTTTCAAAACGCGCCGAAAATTCTCATATTTACGTTATTCTATCCTATTTTATTACATCAACTCGTTCGCTGGTTTTAATGGAAGTAAATGAGAGCTGTCTTCGAACGCTTTATGAATGATGGCAGCAGAGGATTTGAACAGTCAAGTTGGAGATGTTTCTGAAATGACAAGTGTAATTAATTGCTCTCCAAGTGACTAAATATTTGCAGAAAAAGAAAATAAAGATCTTCATACCCCATAAAAATATCGCTTCATTGCAAGCTTCAGTTGATTTCCAAGCAACCTAATTGATGTTCATTCAAATTCTCTCAGGTTTGTGACCGAGAGGGGGAAGGGCAGGGGAACCTAACGAATGCTAACAGAATTGTCTCTGCCTCTTCTTCCTTCTAAACGGCTATTGATGCAATCATTTTTAGCGGGGAATATCTCTTATTGAATCTCTATGTTAAGCAGTGAATCTAACCGGTGGAAGTGCAATGCCTAAAATGAGAGATTTGTCTCGTGAATCTTCATAAACTGGTCTGTTCCGTTCTCAGACCCACTAGGCAGGAGTAGGAATGGCCAGTCGATTCCTGAGAGGAAGGGGTAAAGGGAGGGAGAGTTCAACATGAAGGATAAGAAGAACGATTCGTGCCACCACCCCTCTCCTCTCCTCCCTCCCTCGTTTCCACGGTTCCTAACCGTCCGTCCCACAACGCAAACGAAACATTTTGTGTTTATCGAAGAAAGAAAAAAGCATCGCGAAGAGGTCATCGAAGTCGTTTGCGTTTTCATCTTCGCAGAGTTTTTTCCTGCAGACTGTTGCTCAGAGTTTCCGCGTCGCATCCACCGAATGGCCCTTCTTATGCTCTCATCCGTCATATGAAAGTGCCTTTTTTCAAAATGGATAGGAGAAGAGAGGTGACGACTCTCTGTCATAGTCCCCTGCCAACGTAAATCCATCCTGTCGACTCCGCTCCTCGAAACTATAGAACTCATGTAAATGAACTCTCCATAACGTAATTTTTTGCAAAGTGTCTCCGCACTCCTTTTGAATGATTATTTCCTCTCCTATAGGCAATTGTTTCGAACCGGCCATGCATGAAAGCAAACTGCAACGAGAGCATAGAAGTCGTGGAATTGTGCATCCTTTTGTCCAAAATTTCTGGAAGGTGGTAAGTTCCCTAAACGGTCGGGTGAATGATGTGTTGCACCGATGGGAAGCAGAGTACGAAGGCCGTTTTCGTATCACTGCTGTCAAGCGTATCATCGTCAGTGCCAGCCCGCAGCACGTCTTTAGCACTTGTCTCTCCTTGCTGCCTTCCCTCGCAGAGTAATCTTCTTGTCTGCTTTGAGTATTTCAATGTGGCTGTTTTGTTGTTTGTTATCATTGAAATTCTTGTTGCGAATATTATTTAATCAAACGAAATGGCAAATTTACATAAAATCATTCAATAAACGTCGAATAACGGTTATCGAAGAGCATCGTTCATAAACGTTATACGTATATGGCTTGAGTGAATGTAAATTTGAATAATGAAGTAGCATATTTGATAGAGTGCGTGCATGTGTACACACATCTGATGAAGTGTCTGCGCGTGCGAACACACTGATAAGCTGCCGCTGCATGTGAACACACTGATAAATCGCCTGCGTACGTGCATATATTAATAAGGTGCCTGCACAACTGAATACGCCGGTAGGTCACCTGCATACGTGGAACACACTGACAACGTGATAGCCCACGTGAAAAAACTGGTAGGATGCCTTCGCACGTGGATGCACCAGTAAAGTGACCACACACGTGAAAACATTAGCAAGATACCTGCTCACATGAATAAAGTGACAAGGTGACCGCGCACGTGAAAATAAATGTGAGATGCCTGCGCACGTGGATGCAGTGATAAGAACCTTGCGTACATGAACACGTTGACAAGATGGCCGCGCAGGTGAAAACATTCGAAAGGTGCCTGCGCACGAGGGGGGAGGGGATATTGGTAAGGTGCCGCACACGTGAATACTTTGACAGTCGCCTACATACGCAGACACGCTGCTGAGGCGACTGCTCACGTGAACACGTTGATGAGTTGCCCGCACGCGTGAAAACACTGACAAGGTGATTGTGCATGTGAAAACATTTGTAAGGTGCCTGCGCACATGAATGCAATGATACGATTCCTGCATGCGTGAACGCATTGATAAGGTGCCGATGCGAAAGGGCACACTTATAGGGTGCCTGCACACGTGAATAAACTGACAAGGTGACCACGTACGTGAAAACATTGGTGAGATGTCTGCGTACGTGAGTGCACTGATAAGATTCCTGCACACATGAGTGCACTGATAAGGCGACCTCCACGTGAAAATACCGATAAGATGCGCCGCACGTGAACGCGCTGACAAGGTGGTTGCGCATGTGAAAATATTCGTAAGATGCCTGCGTCATATATTGGAAAGTTAAGGTGGTGAAAATGGATGAAGTGCATGCACAGGTCGTTTATATGCAGGTGAGTAACAGGATAAACTATTTGCAATTGTAAAGCATATTGCAGCAAACCGTTCAGCAACAATCGCGGAGCACACTCTAACAGCTATCCATGTTTGCCGGATGCCCCTCACGGATGAACTTTGCATTCTACAAGTTGACTTCCTCTCTTCTTGGAGTATTCTCTCGGATATATCTAAACGACAACAGCAGTGTGAACTTTGGCATTGTCTGAACAGATGACGAAAATAGATATTAGTCAGCTTTACTGTTGTTTCGGATAGCTTGTTCCAGGCTTTTGCAATTTTACACTGGAAAGTATAGATCCAAACAGAAATGTTCTTTGTAGGGTGTATACAAGATATCTCACAGTTCTGAAAAACACCAGATCTGCTTTAAGACGACGGTACTGTAATGCGTGAAGGTCGAGAATCTTCAGTCGGATCTTGTAAGCGAATTGTAAACGGGCGGTCAAAAACTTTATGGAGAGCTGATCGAATAAACGTGTTTTGGCTGTTTTCAATGCGTTTGATATCGCCGACTTTTTTCATTTAAAGATTTCCGGAAACTTAGGTCCTTCTAACCGAAACCGTGCCCTTCAAATCTGAAACCGTTCCGGCGTTTCGGCGACAGCAAGGCTGGTATGACCACATTTCGCACATCTGAGGTCTTGCACTGTAGGGAACGACAGCTCAAACGTTGGACCCAGTGGGTTGATAGAACCCACATAACCGATGGATTGGTCACTGCAACGGAAGAAAATAAACGTTACCTGCGTCACGTTACGCTGCACGTGACAAAGGCGTCTCGAACCTTTCGAATATCATCTGTTATCTGGATGGTAATTGCCGATGCATTTGTTCGCACATGATGAGTATTCACACATTTAGTCGCGTTTACCTTATAATTTCCTGAAAATATTCACGTGGCCGGTTGGTCACGTATTTTTTCATTCATTCATCGACTTATCACGTCGTCTAGATCAACAAACCATCATACCCACAAAAAATCATTTGAAGCGACCACTCGAGAGATGCACCCAACTTCTCCAAAACCGATATATTACTGCAGATCTCATTGCAATATTGGATTGTCGTAAATGCGGACGAAACACAGCGGTTTTTTTTTTTTTTTTCCTTTTCTGCAATCGACGTCGAAAACACTTCGATGATATCGCAATTGTGAGGTCATTTTTTGCATATATGAAGGTATTGTCGTATGTGTCGATCATTCCCCTATTGCACACATTGCGATTTCATTGCCAGTCGCTGAGCTTTCTTCGATAAGAGACNCATTGCGATTTCATTGCCAGTCGCTGGGCTTTCTTCGTTAAGAGATTAATAACTGTTGCGTCGGTGGTATATTCCTGATGGTACAAAGTCGTTGGTTGTGGTGAGGTTACTAAGTTCGGCTCTATGCTCCCAACCGAGCTAAAAGTACGGTTCTTGAATAATTAGGGGTGATAAAGGATTGCAATGCTCACTGCTTCGTTTGTTCTTTTAAGCGAAATGGCATAAGAGGTTGTGTACAGTTAAGAGATTGTTCTTCATTTAAAATGATCCTTAGGCGCAGGTAACATATTAATTCGTTGAATATCATTGCGATCTCTTCTTCAATCGTCATATTTCTTTCGAATTTGAAGTTGGCATTTGTAGTTTGATTGCACTCTACCAATATCGCTCAATGACGCTTATCCTTCATGTTGCTCGCGATGGTTGGTGCATGAGGCGTAGGAGAGAAACTGAAGTTGGTTGTTATAGGTGAAAGGAATTCGTGCATTCTGCTGACAGTTCGCATCTAACGATGTCTCTTCCATCGACTGTCACACGTCGTTGTCTTCTTCTTGCTAAGGTATCTGCTTCTTTTTTTCTTTGATGAGAATACCTCAAAGAGATTGTCATTTGTGTCTTCAATCAACGAAAGACAGCGAGATGGTGCAACCGATAACGTGCACACTTTTACTTTATTCTTCACATCTTCCGGTATGGCTACACACTACCGTAAACATTGAGAGGTGATAGATTTTGAAGATTGTGCCTTTAAGGTGCTCTTCTCCTGGGACTGCTCTTTCTATCTCTGTTTTCGTTTTCTCTTTTTTCTACACCCATCCTCCTTTTCCTCTTTCTCTCAATTTCCCTCTCTTCTCTCGCTTCCCTCCTTCCTTTCCTTGTTCTACCGCTTTCTTTCTCCCTCTTCCCTTCTTCCTTTTTCTCTCTCTTACCTCTTTTCTCCTTTCCTCCCCTTTCTTCTTCTTCCTTCTCCCTTCCCCCGTTTTATCCGCCTTCTTCTGTCCATCTTGCCCTTTTGTCTCCTTCTTTGTCCACCTCTCTCCCCTTTCTTCTGTTTCCCTTTTCCCCTCCCGTCTCTTCATTTCTTTCTTTTCCCCTCTCTATTCCTTTTACTGTCATTCTCTCTTTCTTTCTGTCCCTCAGATTTTCCGTCACAAAATTAGAAGTTAGCTCAGCAGATCTCTTTTCTCTAGATTTTCCTTCACATCGTGGTTCATCCATCGCAGATTTCATTCTTAGTCTAGAGAATGCTGATATAACAACAGAGCTAAGTCCAATTTCAGAATCTGTCGGCATGTTCCTACCAAATGTCGACGACAGCTGGCCACGCAACGGATCTCAAAGAGGTTTTTTTTTATTTGATTTCTTTTATTCGTTTCAATTTTAATTTATGAGACGAATTCTAAGATTGCAGAATTTAATTAATTCACTTATGAATGAGATGGTCTTATTTTTGAAGAAATTTTTGGAAAATTTTGAGGAGATTTGAAAAAAAAAATATTTTTAAGACACTCATCTTAAAGAAATTGTCATAAGTTCAGTGCTTCCTCGATGGCCATTTTCACAAAATTTTCATTTAAATCGGCCTTCATAATGATTCCAAAAGTTCGATGACCTTTCCAGTATTTGTTAATTCTTTCGAGGCACAAAATGAAGTCGATATTTGCTTAGTGCGAGTGATTGGTAGATTTCGAATATGATATATATACTCTGATTTATTGCCATCATCATGAAGGAAATGGTGTCTTGCGACAATTTGCAGAATTTTAGATGAAGAGATTGAATTTGAGCGGAAGTATGAGCGATTGTGCTGACGAGTAACAAAGGAACTGCGCGAAATTACGAACACGATATGCACTTTTGCATATTCGCATCACTTTACTAACTAACCACATCTCCAAAATGCCAACAAAAGTCAAAATATGCAAAATAACGCCTCAGCATTTCGAATGAGCTGAACGCCCGAACAAATCCTCCACAAATGTTCTTTCATGAATTCACTAATGCGAGTTGCGTGCAAGTCATTCAGTCGTTTTGAGTGTCGATGAATCCTTTCGAAAGTGATAGGTGCTACTCAAGCTCTGAGAGGTCTCGAATTGATAGCGTTTTAGAGATAATGAGGCAGACGGGCATGACATATACGCAGTGAAATGAAACGGCGTCATGGAAATGTGCTTTTGTAAACCAAAGTTGCGAAGGTATATTATAAGGAAGTTAGTGGAATTATCTTTTGTTTAAATAGTCAAAACTTTTTTAAAAGTCGGCGATTTCGTTTTGTTTTTTTGTATAAGGTTTTAGAAATGTTTAAGTATATAATTCGTCGTTCAGGGAATGTGCTGTTCTCAAGCCATGCCACTTGTATGCATAATCGGCTGGTTCCGTCGCTCTTTATTCCTCTTTCGCGTTCATTAGTTGAGTGCTCTTTCAAAAATCGTTTATGGAGAACAATTTTTCTAGGTGCTATCGAAGAAAATTCCTGCACACAACAAAAAGGTGGCCGAATTTCGCAAAGAATTTGGCTCGACGCCTATTCAACAGATCACTATTGATATGATTTACGGGGGGATGCGAACTATCAAGGTGATTTGTATCATCTTTTTTTTTTAGTTTCGTAAATGTTTCCACTCGCATGTTTTATCCAGGATCAAATCATTTTCCTTCGTGAAATTTTCTTATTTGTATTAATCCTGAGAGTGTTAATTGCCATAGACTCTCGAATTGGGTACTGATGTTCCTTCCTTTTTACTTACCTGAGCTGATAGTTGGATGAATAAAGGCTGAATAAGCGCATATAAGACGCATAAACATATTCGTATGAAAATCCACTCTCACCCTTCCTCCTTCTCCCCGAACAAATGACTGATGAAAAGTTCGTCATCAGTTACTGTTGTTGCTATTCGTTGAAATCAGATAGTTGGACTGAATTGTTGGTGAGAATTTGTGAAGATTTCTTAGATTACTACTTTTGGATTTTGGATTTTAACAGCTAATTTCTTGTTTTATGAATGCAACTTGTTACCAGGAGAGACTCATTGTTTCCATATTTCTATTGTCATCTCATTTGAGTGGAGAGGATACCGTTCAAATCAAAAATTTTGTTCAGAATTTTACAGATTTCTTCTGTTTACGAACAATTGAATTATAGATGTGCACACGATTTATTGCCATATTTTGTTGCCACAATTGTTTCTATCATCCCCTCTCATCCTTTAATATTTCCTTTCTCGGTGTTATTACTTTTATTTGGATTGTTGCAAAGCATCAGCTGGAATGAACTGTTCGTATTGTTATGTCGATTTATATGTGTTGCATATAAGAATTTTTTTAACAGAGCATGGTGACTGAGACATCCGTGTTAGATCCAGAAGAAGGTATTCGTTTCCGGGGTTATTCGATCCCAGAATGTCAGAAATTACTTCCACATGCGCCAGGAGGTGAAGAGCCACTTCCGGAGGGCATCTGGTGGCTACTTTGCACCGGGGATATACCCACAGAAGCGCAGACAACTGCAATCAGGTATCGCTTTGAAGTTTTCGGCACTAAGCTGATATCTTCTCTCCCTCCTGCTCTCTCTCCACTCTTCCGTGGCCTTCATCTCGTTTACGTCGTTTCAAATATATCTTTTCAGTAATTTGGAATACAGGAGCTTTAATAAGTGGAAGGAATGTAGATGTAGGAGAGGAGGAATGAGTGGGAAATCAGGGGAAAAGGTTCATTTTAATAAATGGAGAGGTATGAAGTTGCCAAAGGCTTTTAGTTGGTGTGCAAGGGGGAGGGCAGCTTATGTTGAGATTAGCTCAATCGCTTGATTGCATATCCAGTAAGGTAGCAACTCAACTTCTTGTATAGGAGTTTCGGCGCTGTAGACACACAAAACGATAACCGATCAAATTTCATTCGATATCAAATCGATCTGCCATCTCGGATGTTCAGCCAATTCGGGATGAATTTCGTTTATTGGTGCTTTCAGCGGGATATTCTTTGGTGGTGTATTGTCTTGATGTGTGGGCGGGTCATTGCCTTTCGCTATTCCGCACATCGCATAATGATGTGGATAACTTCCACTCTATTCGCGTATGGTTGCTGGGAAAAGAAATAAATCTCAGAAAACTAGAAAAAGTACAATATGTTACCTGGAAGGGTATTGAAGAGTACCTTGTTATATGATAGTATTGCTTCCTCATGTCTCAGAAGAAATTTCTGTTCAAAAATTCGCGGCGGTCTAAGCCTCGTGACCGTTGTTTCAGAATTTACTTCGTTTTCATTTGCCTACTGAATGCAGAATCCGAATTTGGTGAACCGTTTTGTTGATCATCTTGCACAGTTATCTTTCTGCTTGCTGCACATTGTGTGTTTCTCAATTCGGGATTCGCGCACTGGGGACCATTCAAACAACTCTCTCTTCATAACTCTGAAAGAAGTTTGTGGTAAATCAATTTTCGACCAAACTTTGCGGGACATACTTGTCGCAAATTTTTTGCAAGAGCTTTTTAGGTATTTTTCCACTTTTCTGTTATCCTGAAGATTATGCTTTCTCTCCACTGTTTATTCGAACATCAATTTGCGGTCACTATATTGCATGTGACGAATTTGCATTAGTCTGCATCTGACCTGAAATAAAATTGATTTCTTCATACATAGCTGAGATCCACGCATTGTCGCAATTGGTCACGCTAGAGGAAATTGAGTGCCCTTCTGCAGCAATTCGGCGCATTTGTCACTCAGCCACATAAGTTCATCATCAGAGAATTTGTTTGCTTTTTTTTCAGCCGAGAATGGGCAAGTCGGGGTGAACTACCAGAATACGTGGTGGAGATGCTAAGCATGTTCCCCTCGAGCCTACATCCGATGGCCCAGTTCGTCGCTGGAATTTCTGCACTCAGCAGCGAGAGCACTTTCGCTACAGTAGTTCTTTCATCTTTCTTTCCACGCATCTATTTAAAACAGGCTCATTTTTTTAATATCAGGTTACATTCAGTTTGAAACTCTCATTTCTGAAGGTCGTTCGGAATAAGTAATTTCCACTTCCGGTTGCTCATCTCCAGAAAACAGCTTATTTAGTGGAACGCCTTAAGATAATGCATCACTTAGCATCATGGCAAAATTTCGTTAAAAACTCGGCGAGTTTCATCCGGGATCATGCGACTTCATAGTTTCGACGATTCAGCACTTTTTCTCAGTTTATTCTAAAAGCACTTCATTCCAAACTTCCCTTTCTTTCATGCAGTCAGGATTTGCATTTCTGACCAATTTGAGCGAACGTCTATACAGGCATATGACACGTTGTTGAAATGTTGTGTTATTGGGTTGCAAATGTTTTCGGCGTTGTGTGAAGAAAGAGAGCTGATGTTCAAAACTTCGCTGCTAATTCCTTCAATTAACTTATTCATGTTTACACTTGCATTTTACCTCTTCATTGAAAAGCATAATGAGATCGAGTGAGTCACTTATGCGACGAAGAGCACATCTTGTATAGAGGGGTCACTATGTACGTTTATTGAGTGGCGGTGTTCACATAGGTGTGAATGATGTTAACTGCGCATATCTTCAGGCGTATCAACACGGCACACCCAAAAGCACCTATTGGGAGTATGTCTATGAGGATGCGATGAACTTACTGGCTAAGTTGCCAACACTCGCAGCCCATATATATCGTAATCTGTACAGAGAAGGTTTCTTGAATCCACTTGCTCATATGTTTTTATACAGTCTATTCTGTAGAAATGCAAAATCTGCAGCTAATTGTTTGTCTAACGTCGAGGATGAACCGTTCATTTCGAAGCGGAAACATCAGCATTTTTTGATTGTACTGCAAGTAATCTTATTGTTTTCGAGCTCTGAAAATGGCCATAATAGGCACTTTCTCTTTATATCCTCTGCATATCGGTGTTGATAGCGTATAGTGGATGGCTGTGTTACCGTTATCGTTATGACATTTCGGTTCATAATATTTGCTATTCGTAACCGACAACATAATCTAGTCGTAAAACACTTTTCCCATCCGAGTGTATCGATTTCGGTCCTTCATATATGCGATCAAATTCAAACAGCGTTCGCCCTTTTCTGTAGCTTACTTTTTTTCGAATTCAATTCCAAATTTTGACGCGGATAGCATCCCCACGACTATCAGTATTTTTCGAAGGTCACTTCTCAATAGGATCCTGATAACGACTAGTGCAAGATGAGATTGCTCATAAGGGGCAAATGGCTTTGGCTGAAAAAATCGTGTCGTGGGGCGTTGATGTCCTTACATCAGAGATATATTCGATCCGTTCAAAATGTTTCGAATAGGAGTGCCTCATTTCCTTGCAAAGGAGTGTAGAACCTTCGATATGCTCGTCACTGTGAACTCTTTAGCCATAAATCGAATGGTAATGAAAAGAGAATTTCCACTGCGGATGATCCGCGGCAAAAGAATCTATAATTGATCATATGGGAAATTGTCCGGATGTGTAAGCGGAAATAAGTTCATATGATTGCCTAATATATTGAAATATGTTGAAATAAGATTCATCCTGTGCACCACCTGGTTCGCAGGTTACATTCTTTCCTTAATTAATTATAGCTGCACCGATTTCGCCTTTGGACCTGGACAGCGATTGGTCGTCAAATTTTACGAAGATGCTTAGCTATGATAATCCACAGTTCACGGAACTGATGCGTCTTTATCTTACCATCCACTGTGATCATGAAGGTGGCAATGTATCGGCACATACGTGTCATCTCGTCGGCTCGGCTCTCTCTGACCCGTATCTAGCGTTCTCGGCGTCGATGGCAGGTCTTGCTGGGCCACTCCATGGTCTTGCCAATCAAGAGGTACTCTACTTGGCATTTTCTCGGAAGAGATTTGAATGTGGTGTCGGGTATTTTGTCATGACGCATCAGTGGTAATGTGCACTGATGTGCTCGAAAAGTATGACCAGCTTTAGATAATCTTTTATCACTCCGTTGTGGCATCCGAGTGAAACATTGTGGAATACAGTATATGCCCACGAACTTAGTGGAAAGTGAGTGGGTGGGAAAAAGGAGAGTTATGTCAGTAGTGGATTGGTTGATCGTTTGTTGTGGGTGTGAGTCTTTAGAATATCCGGTTATGTGCTATGCTTGATCGAATCCTCATTCCGTTTGCTGTTGTTAACGATATCGCAATGGTATTCATTTCCATATAGATAATCATTGCTGAGAACCGCTTTTGAGTCGTTTCACAATGGATATGTCAAGTAGCTCGGGTTATTTCATCATAAAGTGTTTATTGGATGGTATCGCTTCGTTCCTTTCGATTGTCGATTTTTTACAAGCGGAAAGTGAATGGTTTATGTTCAGGTGTTGATATTTTTATGGAAAATAAAAAAGGATCTCGGGCACACCTATACGCATAAGGATCTCCGCGATTGGCTGTGGAATCATCTCCTTAGCGGACAGGTTGGTGGCACTCTGATTCACTCATCTATTATTGTTTTTTCATGGATTATTTCGCTTTCCGAATTCCCGTTAACATTGCCTGATACATGTATGTTTAATGTAGATGAGCGTCGTTACCAATTTACCGTCAGTAATTTTTTTAGAGATTTTGAGCTTGGCTATATAGAGTGTGTACTTAATGAGCGATGTTTGCATTGTTGCGTTAAGGCAACGTCACTCCTTTTTTCACTTGGTTGTGTTGCATCTTCAGTAATCCATCCCACAGAGCTNNNCTTCAGTAATCCATCCCACAGAGCTGCAGTGGGGAATTCTGTTAGGCTTAGCTATTGGACAATTAACGGTAATTATCGAAGATCGATTTCCTCTCGATTTATTTTCACTTCCACGAGCTTTAGGTGCAAAAACAATCAAGTTTTTGTTTTACTTCTTTAGATTATACGAACGGTCATTTTTATAGAAGAAAATATGATTATCGGCAAATCGTTATTTCTACGGCATTTTAGAGATGCTGAACTATGTTGATGGCGTTTAAGCAACTCTCTAATATGATTCATCACTCATTTCATTGTTGATTTTGTGTTCGTTTGTGGAGGCGGCGCTATGTTTTTCGCTATGCCACTACTGCGGGACCACTCTTAACTTGTTCCTCTCGTTTTCAATCAATATTTTGGTATGAAAATTAAGCGCATGAACGAGATCTTATGTGGGAACTACTCTTGAAGTGGGATTTGAATCATCAACCCTCGGGCTATCATCCTGATCGTTGGTTTGTTAAATTGAGAAGCTGCACACTTTACGCTTATTGAAGGTGGTACCTGGATACGGTCATGCCGTTCTTCGTAAAACGGATCCACGATATGAATGTCAGCGGCAGTTTGCATTGAAACACTTGCCGAATGACGAAATGTTCCAATTAGTGGAAGCCCTTTATAAGGTTGCACCCGACATCCTAATCGAACATGGCAAGGTTAGTTCTTGATTGTTATTGTTGGAAGTTGTTATACGATCTGTTGTTTTTGGCTTATATTTAGGAATGAATAGGGTGAGAAGCGGGAAGGGGGAGGGGTTAGGTGATGGGACACTTCTTCGTGCCATTTCCCGAAAATATTAGGTTGCGAAATCCTATTCAAATTTATCTCACTTGCTATCATGTTCAGATAGATATTTGGAGAAAATGTGCAGTGGTGCATGCAGGGAAGAGATAAAATGGAACAGAAATAGGAATTTCGAAGAGGCTGAGTTCCACTTGTGGGCTCAATTTGCAAATCGTCTTCCTCTCCCGGCATCCTATCTCATTTTCTACTGTATTTCGATGCCTGCACGTGCATACATCTTTATTTCTTTATGTTCGGCTGGACTGTAATTCCAGATGTAATTAAAGTACGCCTTTGTATCCAGTGTTTGAATCTTTTATGCGTTCCATGCAATTTTTACACTGTATTAGCGTCGTATTCATAAATACGCATACGAATTTCTTCGTCTGACAACCTCAGACCACAAGTCAAGATGACTGCGTTGATAAACTTTTGTATATATAGGGCACGCCCAGAAATGTCAAAATTGCGTCATTTTTTGGGTTATGAGTAATTAAGCTGTTGCAAGATTTGCATATGCGAGTGAGCGGATGCGAGATGAAATCGTTTTCGCTGAATGACCGTGCACCCGGCTGATCGTATGCAGGTAGCGAACTGTCTAGCACACACTTTCCTTTCTTTCTGTTCTTCAGCATTCTCTTTTCTTATTAACGCATCTCCGGATTGCAGAACGCATCCATCGTTCTAGTTTCGGTGACGTGACTCCTCTCTTGTTTCGATCTGTCAAGTGCACAGCCACTGTCGATTTCTGCTTCTTTCCTTACCGTTTGATATGAACATATTCACATTGCTCTTCAAGAGGGTTGAATTCCGTATATTTTCTTTATGGCAAGCAGTTGTTGAAAAGGAACTCATATATGAATGTTGCAGGCGAAGAATCCCTGGCCAAATGTCGATGCTCATTCGGGTGTTCTGCTGCAGCATTATGGAATGACCGAAATGAGCTTCTATACCGTTCTGTTTGGCGTCTCTAGAGCATTGGGTTGTCTCTCGCAGCTTATATGGGCTCGTGCAATGGGTCTACCCATTGAGAGGCCCAAATCTCATTCCACTGACGCATTTATCAAACTTGTCCAAGAAGCGATAGCTAAAAAATAACCGCTTCTTTTATTTTTTTGGGGGGAGGGGGGGACAAGTTGTGATAAAGCTGGTTTATTTGAATGATTTATTAATATAGAGGAAGTTGTTTAACTAAAAGAGTAATATTTCACTCAAGTTTATTCGATGCGAGAGATTATTAATTGCAAAAGAGAGCTCGCTAAACAAGGATAGAGGAGATTTGAGGAGTGTTTAGATTTTCTGTTCATAAACCGCTTAGAACTGCGCCAGAATTCAAAGTTTTGTTGAATATAGGTGAAGCGGACGTTTAATTGCTGGTAATTGGCAACTTAGGCATTGGTAATGCAGGCAGCTAAGCGGTAAAGCGACTGCTTGAGGTCAAAGTCGAATCACTTTTTCATTCTTCACACCATGCAATGGGACATCCAAGTAAATGGATGCCGTTCTCCAATAGGTATTTTCTTAAGTATCCTATCAGCTGTTCACTGTCTAATGCAACGGTAGAGAATCAGTGAGTTTATTTCAAATATTTTCGGTATTTTCAATAACAAATGAAATTTTAGTTGTAAATTAACGTGTTTTTTATGTTGGCCATTTTATCGACGTTGATATTGCAGAATTGTTGCTTTGATGGTGGAGTGCGTAAGTTTTGCTTGTTTAAAGGAAGCTGCCTTAAGCACTACTTCAGTGCGTTTTGCAGTGCATCACTAAATATATTACTGTCTTAGTGGTTCTTGATGACAGCGATGTGGATCGCCTCACATTTATATGAAGTCGGATGCACTGCTGGTTGGGCTGGTTGAGGAATTCATTTTTGAAGGCAATACTTGGAGATTGCCTAAAGTTGATTGCTATCACATTCCACTTCAAGCGATAGACCTGCAGCGTTGAGTGCTAGGTTGCCTCTGAGTAAAATTCGTACTCATTTAATGCGATTTTGCTGTGATCAGAGATTGTATAAAAGAATAATTGTGCGCATCCTTTCGTCAGGTAATTCGCTAATACAGCGTTGCGTTTAATCATAGGTTATATTCGAAATCGTTTGATGTGTCGTATTAAATGCAATTTGCATATCGCATCAACTTTATTTTAACGCTTCTTTTCAAGTTTTGAAGAGGACGAAGAGGAGTCGTTCTAGATATTGTGTGGTTTTTAAAGAATTTGTGTTATGTACCTTGGTGCAATATTATTAGATTTCTTGCACCACTTGAAACTTCGAAAATATTGCAAATTCCCTTTTTTTGAGAGTCGAATCATGCTTTCGGCGAGATCTTTTAATTTGCATATTGCACATTCGATGGTTTCTATTGGAAGGCCCCCAGTTAATGATTTGTTGCGAGCCAATTGCAGTTGAGTGATGAATATTCGTTTCCTTTAGAAAAGTGAAAGGTTGCATGGAAATGTGTGTGATTCGTTGGTTGCCTGTTGGGGAGGGAGAAGGGGAGGAGGAATGGGGGAATAGTTCCGGTATTACAGCACGTTCTTGTTAACAAATTCTAGCCTTATAATTTCTTTTGAATTAACGAAGGGAATTCCCTCTATTCTATTTTGTCGTGCTGTTTATTATCTTTCTCTGCACCGTAAATAATAAAGCTTCTGATTCACCGCTTTGTTCCAATATACTTCATATTGGTTTCATGCCTTCCATCAAATCTCGACTCGTTGAAATCGCCTGGTGGGTGGTTTGTTTGCTTCGTTCACCTTCTCGCCCAGGCGGTGGGGTGTGCGGCGTTCCGTATTTATCTTAAGTGTGCTGTGCACAGTGCCTTCATCGTTGCTGCTGTCCGCGCTGACCACCTCCTGTGGTCGATTCTGTGTTTCCGGTTTCTGCTTGTTCGGAGAGCGGAAAATGAAGGGAAATAATGTTTTGCGCAGTCACTAGTGATACAGCTGAGCGACCACTCATGTCCAAGTTGGTTTCCATTGAGCTGATCATCACCTATGCTTTATTGGTGCCTCATCGTCATCAGTTGAGTCTGTTTTATTGCTGAAGTGGGATAGTTCCCGTGATCTTGATGGGAACGTTGTAAGTGGGAGACCTCTCAATTTAGGATGTGCAAGCAGTGGCTTTTGTATATGGGCCTGGAGTTGCAAAGATCGTGCCAAAACAGATCCATCCAAGTGCAGGTCGCAAAAAAGCTCTCGTGGCCGAGATAAGTGAAATTAGTTGTTGTTGCGGGGTGGGGTCAGATGCAGTTCACTGAGAAAACAGAAACCTGCAGTTTTTCCTTTCTCAATTTCCCATAGTATCAGAAAAATGCTGAAGGACTGCGAGTTCCCCAAAACGGGCGAGTTGCTTGGGAAGCCTAACTATTTTTCTGAATGGTGCCCTCTCCCTCCCGTCCCACACCTCCTCAGTCATCGCAGGAAAGGTTGCGTGAGAACACATGGTCTGTGGAGAAGACATGGCCATTGCCAACTCATGGGTTTTGGTTCGAGTCATCCAGGGAAGGCATGGATAGCGACCAATTGGCCGGATCACATTTGCGAATGTGAAGGCAGTTCGGTGGTCGCCTGTTCAGTCACTTAATTCCATCTCTTCAGCCGATCCGCTCACATGTTCCAATACTTCTGTGGCCGAGTCCAGGCCTTCACTGGCCTCAGCACGTTCTCCGCTGCCCACCGACGCCGCCGAACGCACAGCCTCCTCGTTCCTTCCCATTTCAGTCGTTCGCTGATGTTGCATGCGTCATTTTTAATCAGAAGCGACGTTTTATTATTAGCAAGTATTAAATTATACCAATTTACGATTAAATTTCAACCTATAAAGAAATGTCAACTGTTGAGTTTATGAATATATCGTTGAATCGCAAGTAAAAAGAGGGTTAGGGATAGTAAAGTGGTGGGAGTGGATGTCCGTTAGGCAGTCGTCCGTTTGCGATTCTCAGCGAGTTAAAGTACGGGTGATCGAGTGCTTTCTTACCACGGAGTCTTTCATGGGTTTCGTATCGTAATATTCTGCAATCGAACTATTATGAAAAATGTTGCATACATATTTAGAAAGCTGTCTGCCCATAGCAGACTTCTAATGGCAGTCGGCACTAAATCTTGCTATCGCCACATGAGGGCAGTATGGTGAGATCTTCGTTCCATGACGGCAATCAATGCTCCGACTCTTCGTCGTGATCTCTACATCCATCAGTCATTTCCGATGTAGCATAGGGTTTTCGTTCCTGAGAAGGCCTTCGGCGGGGAGGGCTTCCTGACCTTTTTCTTCCAGACTTTCCCATCTATNTTTCGTTCCTGAGAAGGCCTTCGGCGAGGAGGGCTTCCTGACCTTTTCCTTCCAGACTTTCCCATCTACGTCCTCGGTTCGATAAATTCCTCACCCTTTCTGACTGGAAATCCCTTCTGCAGAGGACACTAAGCCAGAGGCTCTTTTACTGTCCCGCTTGGCATGAAAATCAAGAACCTCCTTAGTGCCGTAATAAAGGGCATCCACCTACCAACTTCTTTGAATCTATGAAGAAGCCCTTCAGTTCGATATTCACCAGTGGAATCTTCACGAGCCAAAAGCTGCTTCTCACACAGTACTGCCTGACATGCGACACACAACGTATGAACTAGGAATTGCAGTGTCACACTGAATACCACCACCTTAACAATATACCATTTTAATAATTAATGACCTTTTCCTAGGCAATGTTTTTCACTACAGATGAACGTAATGCAAAGTGAAGCATCACAAAAGGTGTTGTCAAATTACCCGCTAATAAGTGAGATGCATTCCCTTGTGATGGTTTTATTGTATTTCGATAGTAAAAAGAACAGATCAACTGGAGCGTACTTCTTTTTGAAAATCGACTCGCTCACATAATGACCTGAAAACGCTTATCACTCAATATTTCGGATTGTTATACAGATATTCCTGGTTGAGCTCGTGCACTTGACACAATTTAGGGTTGAATGTGTTTATTATTGTTGAAAGAGCTCTCAAAGTAAATCGTACTTCAAAAGTTAGTTCCCAAGCTGCTCTTCCATTCCGATGACTGCTTGCTGACGTCATTACGTAGCCGTCGGGCGGCAACACCATGTCACGGACATCATCGCTTTGCAGCGAGTAAAATTCCAGCATCAGTTATTTTAGAGTGGCATAGGGGGACAGTGAGAGTTCTAGCAAACCTAAGTCGGTGAGGGGAAGGGATATACCCATATAGCGGTTATGGTGTTAATTGTAATATGCCTTGAAGGTGGTGGTAAGTTAATTGTAATGTTCGCACAAATTTCCACTTGAAACCTACGAGAAGCAAATGGCTCTAGATAGTCGGGTAGAGATAAGCCGGGAACGAAACACAGGAAAGGGGTGGAGGTGGAAGGAACACGCACTGAAATCTACCTTCCCGCTAATATACTAATCACAAAAAATAATCATCCGACTTGCTTAGGAGTGGCTACGAGATTGTTGAGAGATAGCATGACTGCCTTTCGCAGTGTTCGTGGGTTTCTGCTCACCGTTGGCAATTCGGAGGCTGGGACCTGTGCAGTCTATCTTTTCATTTTTTATTCCAAACTTTTTAAAATGTTTCACGGTTGGCCTCGTGATTAAGTGAACGACGAAACGAGTGAATGTTACAATAATATGCAGATAAACAAGTGACGAAACGTGCTGGAGGAGCTAGCAAGCCCTGGTTCGATATGTCCCTTATGTCTGGCTCACCTGAGCGACCACTTTCATAATTTACTAGCAGATAATAAATATTGCATAAAATGCATTCGTATTGTAGTTAATCCAACCACTCGCTCACACCTTTACAACGAGCAGTTTTCATGCGCTTCTGCGGGTTTTCTTCGCAAAGAACATAACGGCAACGCCATTTGTGTGCGTATTTATGTCTGAGCCTATCTAACTGTTCGCTGGTTTGAATTGAGGGAACACCGAAGCTCGATTATGGTAAGTGTGACGTTTGCCATATGATGATCTCATGTGTCACATTTCACGCTGATATGCCAATCTCGAAAGTGGCTAAAGGCATTTGAAGGACCCAAAAAATTTCGCGTATTTCATACTGGCCAATCACAGAAAAACACCATCCATAGATTTAGACGGGCGACCCGACAAATTCAAATGTGGATGAATGGAGTGTAGATGCATAACCCACCAACTCCTCCGATACGCTACAGCAGTCGTTTGGCGACGCGACTGGAACAAAGTGAAAAGCCGATCGGAACAAAAATGCGTCGTTTTAACTCTTTTTTAACAAATTGCAGCTGCTCCCAAAACCGATAGTGAATGCAATTGATGGCTTATCAAATGTTTATTATACCCACAAAATAAAACTTTTTTAGTAGTTTTAAGGTTGAAACTACTCCANNCACACACACACACACGCGTATGCCTGCCTCCGACATAATCGGTGAATGAGGGACCCATCCTTCGGCTTCAGCCCATGCCTTTGCTATTCGATTCATTCAAGTCTACCGCCTATCTTCAAGTGAGATCAATATGAAGGAAGTAAAGTACTCAGCCTTTCAGAAAGGAAATTTGAGTTTGTGCTCTCAAAAGGATTCAGTGCAAACATGCTCGGCTATCCTTACGTGCTTGTGTTCTGAGCAAGAGAATCGCCAACAGTATTGCTTATAGAGCAGCATGTCCTAAATAGATGACTTTCAGAGAGTGCTGTGTGGTAAACTTTGCTTTCTTCAACGTTTCGCCAAATTGTGCAATCCGATATTCCAATTACAATTCATCCGTTTCATCTTGAAGAAACTTGTAGATATCCGTGTTTGGTGATTTTAATTTGCACTGATGTAAAAAAGAATCAAGCGACGGATTCAAAATGCATCCACATATGGAACATGTGAGGATTTAGTAGAAAACAACTCTTGCTTTAATATCGCCGTTATATTTGAGTTCGTTAAATGAGTGAACGAAACTGTCTCGTTTAGTCATTAATTTTGTGGGCGAAAATTTTTTCTCGAAAAAAAAGAGAAGTATTTTCCCACACTGAAATATTGGTATTATCTACCCGGAATGCAAGCGGATAATTGTCTCATCGTTGGAGTTCCAATGATACGAATGATTTTTTTAAGCTGATCAGCATTGTTTCGGCCATAAAATATTATGCGGTTTGTAAGCAGTTCAGCTAATATGCATCCTGCCGACCAGACATCTGAAATTTGGCATTTTAATTCAAAAATCCACTTCTGTAAGAAATCAAGCGCCAATACTGGATGCTTGTGGGATTCTTTGAAAGCGAGTTTAAAATCTTCAAGATTATGGCATAGTTAGCGAAGGAAGTCACAGATTTGGCGAGTCCTTGCGCCAGCTTACTGCGAACACTTCTTTTCCGCATTTGATTATTGTACTCGTCATTATGTTCTTATACGGTAGCATTATCTAAAGGACGTCATTCACATCTTTGGTCAGTGTGTAGTGAGACTGAGTAATAATCTAAAGAATAGATAACTATTGAGTGGTCCCATCGTAAACTAATAAGGTTACGCTGGTGCCTTACTAAGGCATCATGAGTTAGTGGACGTCGACATAGATACAGGAGGTAATCTCCACTACCCGATTAGTCGGATATGCTCGACTTGAAACCGGGAACGCCAAGCTTGAAGGAGACGTCAACAAAACGTCAATAATGGCCAACATGCACCGACGGAAACACATCGACTATTTCCGAAAGTTGGAAGTGCAAAAAACGGCTCTAACCGACAGTCGCGTCATACTTTGTGTATCCAAAGCATAACTCTGGAGCACGGTAGTATCGTGTTACTTGATATGAATTACTCGTATCGCCTGGTTTATGAATTTTCGCCGAACCAAAGTCACCAATTTTAAGTGTACCAAAGTTATAATCAACCAATAGGTTTTCAGGCTTTATATCTCGATGTGAAACTCGACTCTTTTCCATATAAGCCAACGCTGACATCGTTTGAAACATCCACAACTGCAAAATGCAATTTCATACGATGTTGAGCTAGGTGCAGTACATAAGTTTTTAGAACCCATCGAGTATCTACAGGGAAGAAATCTCAAGTACTATTCGACTCTGCAAACATTTTTTGGCAGCAAAATATAGAGGACTCTTATCGAAAAGCTGAACTTAACTTCATCAGTGAAGGCTTATATGTCTTCCAGAAATTGCAAAAAACTTCCACCTGTTCCCAATCGGCTTTGAATCCGTTCGCCAACTTCTGTTCGGAAATTTCACGCTTCAAAATTCGGTGATGTACTACAATATTCCAGGAACCTATGCTATTGACTATGACGATTCGACTGCATGCACCCCAAAGAATGTCGGAACCTTTACGATCAGAGCTGCTGATTAACGGGGTCTGTGATGTGATATTCGGCGCCTTCGGTGTTCCTAGCTGGAATCATGCCCGACAGACAATTTCCACATTGTCCGTTTGAATAATTCATCAATAAGGAAGACCTCTTCAAGTTCCATACTAGTTACTTACGACATTTTTAATTTTATTGACAAAGATCAGTTATCGATGTTTACGCATATATGCATCAGAAGGTGTTGAATGCCATGTGAACATATCGACAAGGTCACATTCAGCCAAAGTGAACAACTGACTCGATGGAAGTAGATCCGATGAGGAAAAGAGGTGTCACGGTAATCACATAGAACATCGGTGAGGGCATAAACAGTCGGTTACCTTGACATAAATTTGCGGCAGAAGTAATCCTTTGTCGATGTAATTCGACTGTTCACGGCCGACTGTCGATGGCATTAGGTCCATGACGAGGGTCCAGCTGGCGACACGTGTTGTTGGATGTACGCAAACAAAGTAAAGTAGAAGTCGTGCTATATTCGGGTGCTTTAAAAGACGATGCACCCCAATCTGCCGATCCTGTAATGCTAGAGCTATTCCCTTTGAATAAGTATGAGGAACCTGGCCAAGCATCAAGTAATCTTTTCAGGGTGATAATACAACATTTATAAGAATTTATATCAAGTGGGCCTTCCGAAAAGCCGCCATAGTCAACATTAGAGACAGCTTACCACGAGCACGGAGTTTTCATCAAGGAATTGAAAGTCTAACGTAGCATTATATTCTCAATTGCTCCATTAACGAGATTAAGTCCAAACTCCATGGGTATTCGTGAAGGATTACTTCCATCTGAACCGCATGCTTCATTTGAAAACGTCATTCGCATCAGATGGAAACTTTTTGGAAGTTCTAATTCAGTCAATATAAATAACTCATCGGCAGTTAGCTAAACGAATTTCCTTTGCAGTGCTCCAATGTTGTTGATTTCATCATTCTGTATTCGTTCAGGATATGGAAACGGAAGTTTTTTGCTTAAATTTTCGACTGTAACCTCAGATCTTGCTATTTCCTCTCTCCCTACTAGCAGAAGAGTTATTTTTCCTCTTGCGAACCAACTTACTATCTATGTATGTGACTGTGACCCTGTCCAGTTGATGGTTTCCGTAATGGAACCATCAGAGAAAGAGCGGTTGGTTGAGTAAGACTACCACCATGAGGAGACCACCAATCTTCAGGTTGACCCATCGGCTTGGGGTGGGGGAGGAGTGGTCTTAAAAGTGTCCAAAAGACGGTGCTCTACGCGTCATTCCGCAGCCGCTCGCGCTGCATTTTCTACCATTCCAGTTGGAAAAGTGGTTCTTTAGTGGACAATTTACGTGGGTTCTCGTGACTTATTTGACAACGACTTTCAATCAAACAACTCATGCTAAAATCGATCTGATTTGATTTCGTCGAATTACGAACACACTTGTCCGCAAAAGTTCCGTTATTGCTTGGCAAGTTGTTGGTTAATGCACGCTAACGTAACGACATGCGTTCCATCAGCTTTTCGATGCGCTTTCCCACTCATTAAACGATATGCACAATGGTCATTTTCCATTGGAAAGCTTTCACGACCAAATTTATACCGTTTCGAAATTCGTAGCGATATAAACCATCAGCACTTCTTTTCGTTGGATGTTAGCGTATCGGGCGACGGTATCCAAAATTTCGCTGAATGGTGCGAGGTGAGACATGCGAGATGTCACTGCGAATTAGTCGCATGCGATATTTCGCAATCAGTCCCCCTCACGCTAAGCATATCTCAGTTCAGTGTACTGCAAATGATTTATTCCGAAAAAGTGCAGCGAATTAACGTACTAGTCGATTTTGCATTCCAAAAAAGAGGAGCAACTGAGTTGGATGTTTACGCACCTCTCGACTAGGATCAGGCCAAATTTTCTTGATGGCCACCTGTTTCACGTCACTGTCGCTTTGGCCCTCTTTTAGAACGTACCCTTTGTAGACATCACTGAACACTCCGGATCCAATATACCCTGTTTGTTTTACCAACACTTTCTCTAAATTTATCGTAATTTCCATCGTTGAAGCTTTCTGACAGAAATCTGTTCATTTGCGGCTTTCTGTTTAACTGACACTAATCTTCGTCGAAACGAAATCACTTCCTTCACTTTTTGAAACAATTGGTTGCGGTTTTCCCTCGACCGCCGTAATATTCGCTACCTGTATTTGGCTACTTCACAAATTACTGCGAATTCTTTAAACACTCATATTTGGCTGCACTGCTCACGGTTTTTCGTTATTTCGGGCAACTTTAGTTTACCTGAACGTTCGTCAATGTACACTGCTCATGGTCTCAAGACGGTGAGATTGAAAGACGTCTGATGAATGAGATGCTTGCTGCTTATTAAATAGGCATTCTCTGGATTCATATAGCATAATATCCTTTAAAGCAGGCATCTCAAAGCAATGAAAAGCACCGATATGATCGTCGTGATCATCGACCACCTTTGCGAGCACTTTAATCTCGGTCAACTCGCTATCTCTTTGCTTGCGCTCGGCCAATGTCTCGCATGAACGTTTCGTTTGGTCGTGTTGTCGTATTGCTATCTGTGAAACGTCATAAATAACGCTCACTTAAGCTTATTGGGGAAATCTGTGCAGTAATTCGAGAAAAAATGCATCATATATGTTCTTGTGAAACCCGTCACTAAGCCTACTTGTTGGTCACAATGACACTATACAGTAATGAGAGTGACAACTAATCTTTTGGCAGACTAAATTTCATAATTCCATCAAAGACACACATTAGTTAACAGCAGAAAGGTCGCATCACCCTTCATGCTGATGCTTGAATAAACGTCACATCGTCATCCCTCCCATTCATTACTCTGTAAAAAGCTACCGAAATAATTACGTTCTGCATTGAATCCACGTAGCTGTAACAACTCTTCTTGACTAGTGTCAACAGTAATTATGAAAAGTGTCATCTCCTTGAGATGAAACAAGAAGATGGATGCTTTGTTTTTGGCGATATTCGAAAGTGAAGGATGGCGATATTGACTGGCAGAAGTGAAGAAAAAACCACATAGCTATAAGAACTTAAATTAAGCCTAGATAAGCGCCGGATTCCTTTTCTCCTTTCCATTTATTCGACCCGAGTGATGTACCGTTCAGAGACCCGACAGGAATAATTGTAATGCTAACTGTGTCACCACCTCACCGTCAGATCCTATTCTTGGCCAATCATTCTATAGCGCAACTAATCCTTGGATTTTAATGAATGAAATTTGATGAAAAAATTATTAAGCGATGCAGAGAAAATCAAAAAGAATGAGAGAGCACATCTCTTTCTTTCGCGCGTCTTCCTTCCACACACCAAAAAACACTCAAAGTGAGGGAATATTTCAATACTGAAAGCTAGGCTTTATACTGATAATCTTAAAACATTTGTTTGTAGTCACCCTGTTTACTGTTCCTTCAGCATGTGATTTTCGAAAGAAAAATACAATAGAGAGAGCAAAGGTCTGAGAAAACGACAAAAAGGGAAAATCTCTACCAAATCGAGGAAAACGGTCGTTACTTCCCCTCTCACAAATCCTTTCTAGGGGAGTCTAAAAAAGAAATACTTTGAGTTCACAAAAGAAACAAATAAAGGCGGAAACGGCTGCCAATAAATACCAAATTTTTGTAAAACTGAGGATCGAAGTGTTCATTTTCTTCGGCTTCACGCTTGAACGTCTCCTCGACGAGGTTTTGTTGTAGTTGTGGGGTGTACGTATTGGCGCCTCTTAACTTTTCGTTTATTTGATCCTTCTTCAACATGTTTCCTCTCAAATCAATTTCATCCGATTCAAGCACATTTTCCTCTTCGAAAGCGAGTTTCTTTTCTTTTGGATCGCTTATAGGGCTCGCTGAAACTCGTTGTTTCAGTAAAATTTAGCCAAACGTACTAAAACTGCGAGGGAAGGGCTTAGTAGAGGGCCTCTTAGCACATGCTTTCATCCCTTATTATTCTTAGGCAGCAAAGCCATACAAAATGAGACCTCAAAAATGTGATCGCAGATGAAGAAGAGAAAATTTCCGAAGGGATCATTGAGTTATACAGCATTCCAGCCTCGTTCAGAAATGGAATCACTTTGTATCTTTCCTAGCACTTTGTATGACGCCATTCTTTCAAATCTCCAGCAAAGTTCGCTGTAATTCCGAGATGCTTCGAAGATGACCCATGGTTCCACTCAGTCCTGTGAACACTTCAAGCAAGCTGTCAGATAAGCTGACAAAATACCGATATTGTATTTATAAATGCACGACAAGGAAAGCAGATTTTGATTCTACGGTCTCAAGGTGTATTAGTGAGTTCGGTGATGTCTAAATACTAAAATCGAACGATTCAATGGGAGGGCTGCTTGAAAGCGGTAACGAATGCAACGAACACTCGATGGCTGTTCGATTGACGTCCTCATCTGCGGTGGAATTTGATGACGTGTCATGAGTTTTAAGTCCGAGATTCGGATCATTTTTACCGGTGTTGTCACTGTTTTCTCCACTTGTTGCGCTTTTATTTGACTGAAAACTGACAATAGTATTGTAATGTCAAAAGTGCATTGCATATTCAAGCGAATAATTTCTATCGAGGTGACAGAGTCGTTTTTGGAATTGACGAAACTGTCAGTCAAGTAACAACAGCCATTATCTCGTGCTAAGTTATGAGAGGACGAGGAGGTGTAAGTGCAGCGAACAGCGAAATGAAGTTGAAAATATCATGAAAGTAGTAGATGTATCTGATATATGGCTGGTTAATACAGGTCTCGTCTAGAAAGAAAATGAGGTGGTGTAGGTTATCGCAATCAACAACGGTGCCGACCTGCGAGGGAAGTTGTGTCGAATGGGTGACTCGCCAAGTAAAGACAAAAATTCGTGAAAATAAGAGTTCGCACATGAAAGTGGCGCAGATGTGATAAGCTTCTATCGTTTAAATAATAGTGCCTTCACACCTAATTAATCATCAACGCTAACGAATGGAAATCAGCCGTCTTCATTACTCTCAGCATGTCTTGAAGAGGTAGGAACTTGTGATCGCCATTTTGTTGTACGTCGCACACCTTTTGAGGACATCCTCGAATATGTGGCTGAAAAATATTTAGAAACGGGAGGAAGCATCGTTACGTACCTCATCGGGATTGTTCATAACCAACTACCTCGAGGAAGTACAAAAAATATAAATGACGACGATGTCACAAGTTTTCCTGCTTTATTTCTAAAATGTTCTTCGGATTTTTAGCATTTATTCAAGAAGTTTGTCGAGATGATAATTTTCCAACATAAAAGAAAAGAGGTGACACATGCCAAAAGAAAGGAGGAAGCGTTTATACACCTTTGCACCGCTCTTGTTTTTATAAGATACTAACAATGAGTAAAACGTGCAGAATAATATCGCCGCAGTTTCGCTGAACCAAAATCCCAACATGTGCGAAACACAAACTTTTAAGCATATTTACATAATTGCTGAGATCTCTTTGTAAAATTGATGGAGCAGTGTGAATTCACCTTATTGCGTGCATCACAAGCAGCAAAATTCATCACTCAAACATTGGCCATCACTGATTTGAGACAACCGGAAACAGAAAAACACAGATGCACGCAGACACGACAGGTTAAAATGCACTCCTGCAAAGCAAATATGCAAACGGCATACAACAATACGATGTAGTACAGATACAGTGTGCAAGCAAAGTATCCCTCAGAGACGGAAAAATAAAGTTGGAAGCATCGAATATGCTTGGACGCATTGCCGGTATCATCAGATGCGACAATCTTGAGACAGGTGGTCCATGAACAGGAAAAAGTTTTTAAGTTCACTGAGGTCTAATTAGATGACTTCCTCCAAGACAAACAGTTATTAATCTATTCGAACAAATTGACTGAATTGTGAAAATACTGCAATTCGGGCGAATGCATCAAATAACCCGTTCAAATGGGTCACCCGCCGTCAACATTTTTGAGTTCCTAAAAAGCAATCGCAGTCAACCAGAAACATGCGGTCATTGCAATTCCCAAAGGGACAATCACCAATTAGAAAAGTTCGATGTTCTATGTATTGAAGTGACTTGCGATTGGGAAGTAGTTTTTGATCACTTTTTAGATAGATTTTATTTTTGTTTCAACGTTATTAAACGCAAAAACGAATCAAAAATGATGCGACGACGAGTGGAAAAAAGAGACAAAGAGGACAACAGAAAACAACAGAAAGGAAAGAAGAAAATTCTGCAAAGTGAGAATTAGACGGAACTGAACCAACACATCACAGGGTTCAATAGCACTGATTTGAAGAGGACTACAATTTGGTGAAACGACTCCACTATAGTCTAGAACAAGAGGCAGAGGATGCGTTACTAGCGATACCTCTTGGAGGCAGATTTCACGTTCGTAAAACCAGAAACTGGAAACTGTGAAGAACCTCTTTGTTGTTATGAGCAGACTGACGCTCACATCAATCACGCAGCGATGCAAACTGAGGAGTTTCTGAAAATGGAATGTCAGGAAAGCCGTGCACAGTCTTATGACAAAGAATCAATATGAAATATTCCAGTGGTTACAGATCAAATATTTTTCACTCTATAAATGGAACCTGGTTGTTGTGGGCTAAANGATGCAAACTGAGGCGTTTCTGAAAATGGAATGTCAGGAAAGCTGTGCACAGTCTTATGACAAAGAATCAATATGAAATATTCCAGTGGTTACAGATCAAATATTTTTCACTCTATAAATCGAACCTGGTTGTTGTGGGCTAAAGCAAACCTTGCGAGAAGCAATAAGGATGAAGCATCTCTGAGCATTCGCCGGCATTTTGATGTCGAAAGNGAAAAGCCAAATAAGGAGACCATGCACAGGTCAAATATTCCGGAACGGGCCAACGTTCAGTAATCAAGGACCTTCGATAATGTTCAGTACATCTAAGCAACAAAGTGCGGAGAATAGAATTCATAGCTATGGGGAACTTTTCAACGACAGCTTAACACTGCAACCCTCAATGAACATCAAGTCAATTATGCTAACAACGTCACAGACATCCGCAGAAAGAATTCATCGGTTAGCTTGTGAGGATGCTCACATTTGAATTTGGCATGGAAACATTTAAATGCCTTGATTGCGAGCAGCTGATATATTAAATAATTATTTTAACGCGACATGATTTCTCGGATTCATGCGCATTCCCCTCGCAGTTTCACTCTGTCGTCCATACAACAACTATGGCGATGAAAGCCGATAGATGCGATCTGACATGATCAATCTGCAACGATTCAACCACACCTAACTTTGCTATTATTCATCAGATTCTGAAGGTGCTGTTGCGATCCATAGATGGCAACAGTATTCTTCTACAATCATTTGCAATCGACTTGCAAACAACTCAGATAAAACAACTGCACGATAGCATACCTTTGTCGAAGATATAATGTCAAGATATGATTTCCACTGCTTTTGTGTATTTGCGGAACCAACCAGCTGAATGGCATGAAACTCAGGAAAACATATCTTGAGACGTTTCTCTGCTTATTGACGTGTTACTTATTTCGATAACCTCATTCAAAATTTTCCGCTCGCACTCTTAGATCAAACTCAACATTTGAATCGGCACTCATGATCATGTACTACGCACCTCCTCTCCTCTTCATCAGTTCCATATATCAATACCCTTCCTCAGCAATATCACACTGCTGTATGATTCGTTTCAGGTTACCAGTATTTTCATTGTTTGTTGTCTTCAAGTCGTGTTGCTATAATAACACTGATTTCAGACACTCAAAGGCTTACCCAAGTACCTCTAAGAGCTAGTTAGGAGAGGCGTCTCGATGTAGCATTAACCATTCATTCATAGAACACTTTATATTCAGCAGCAAACTGTGAATGACAACAACGCTTCTAAGCAAAATAACTATAAAACTGATCAGAACATAAAGTATATTCAAATTGAGGGGAAAATTGCTATAGTAATGTTTAGCAAAATGGCATCACATTTCATACCTCTACACTTATCGCGTCATTTTGTGCAATGAAATCTCTCTCATTCACAGACCTTATCAACGTCCCCCTTCCCTCATATCACTCTAATCACCACGAAACAATATTTTAATACAATAATAATTCTTTGCACTCGTTAAAAAACTTCACAAGCCATCGTCGTAAATTGAGGATACATTACAGGTCAAATAAATCAACTCTCGATTCGAAGAGTGCCCTCATGCATCCGGTCTCAGCTGTAAATCCACCAGCCAATCTTCCAAGGCTAACAGCACGGATATGTTGCAAGTATCCCATCTGCGACAAGGTCTCCACTTGTGGTAAGGGCGGACCGTTGAGCTGCAGTTCGGGCTCATGGTAGATGAATGGAGCACCGGTGATACCAAGGGAAACAAATGATGCTGTCTGTTTCTGTGCCTCTGAAATACATGCGAACATGCGGGAGATGTTTCATGATTGCATCACTCTCATGACGTTTTTCACCATATCCTTTGAAATGAGAAGGATGGATCGGAAATGAACTGAGGAAGGGGAAAGAGCGAAGGGCGGGGGAAGGAAAGGAAAGGCAGCAGGCAAGCCGAAATCTCATGCAACTCACTCTAAGACCTCAATTATAAGACCCGGTGCTTTGTATGCTTCGTAATCATTCAAAGGATGATGAGCAATCGAGAGCGCAAAGGTTGACGGACACATAATCTTTCGAAGATTCAAAATGGCTAATGACTTATTGGTGACTCAAAGTGAATATATGCGAGAGACGAGGTGATTACCTGTTCTTTTCACGAACGAGCTTCAAATTATTGCTCTACCTGCTAGCAGTCCTTACAAGTCTGGCGCATTCTCTATACACCGTTAACGGCCTGTCGTTCGTTTACCACTGGATGTCATCGAAAGTTTTTAGTGAAGAAGGGGAAACAACGGTTTTTATCTTTTTGAAGAAGTCCGCAGAAATGATAAATTCTAAACGCATTATTCAAAATCGAAGCACGCAGAATCTTTCAATAAAGTTGGCATGCCCATTTGTTTGCAAACCTCAAAACTATTTCAATGGGTCTTCTCTAGAAGTGCATACAGAACTGCAATATATTGGCATTCTTAAAGGCCCACTGAAATGAATTGCAGCTCTTCCTTCCTCCGTTGAGAGTTGGCCCTGCTGACTATCGGAAGGGGAGAAGAGGAAGAGGGAGGGTCGCCGAGCAAAAAGCTACGACCTCAAATCTGAGATTTGCGACCTCACTTGCTCTAAAACAGATTGCAACTTCAACTCGAAATCATGCAAAGACTTGTAATTCCTTCCCCAGTGTCCTCTCCCCTTTCCGCGCGTAGGGATAAGACGATGTACGAGGAACGAGGCTGTCGTTTTTGCGACATTTGGAGTTCCACTGTCACAAAAATTGATCGAAGTGACCTTCTCGCATTGACCTCTGATCTCCGAACTTCTAATAGGAAGATGGGCAGATGACTTCTGACTGGGAGTTTTTAAATTTAGTCGTTCAATATTTAAGGAAAAAATGAGGAAAGAACAAATAACCGAATTTTTTCTTCTTCATCCTCGCAGTCTCCTCCTTCTCAGCCAATTCAGCCTCGATCATCTTCTTCCTCTGTCGATCCAGGATAACTTCTGCTGGCAGATCCGAGTCTTTCAATTCATTAATGATCGCTCTTGCACTTGTTCCCACTGCCGGTTTCTGAGAAGCAGCCTGCAAAGAAATTCCTGCACTAAGTTGAACAACAGAACAATGACCTCAACATTTGAATAAGCAAGTCTGCGACAGCTTCGCTGACCTTCATATAGGTGGCCACTCAACTCTTAGGCAGTTCAGTGTGGACTTAAAAATCATCATTAATCAAACGATGAAGACAAGAGAAGCAAAAACATCTTGCCACAAAAATGTGCAGATATTTTTCTCACCTCTCACAACGCTTGCTTCTCCTCACGTTATATCGATTGAGCGAGCAGGATCGAAGGGAACTCAAGGAGTCTAGGCTTTATGCTTCTAATTCCATCGGTGGCTTATAGAGTGAAGCTGTCTAGCAAGCGAACACATACGCATGTGCATAGAAATTTACCAGCAGATATCACAGTCAATATACCTCAGTTCTCATACGTTCCAAGGCACGTTGCTTTGTTAGACGCTCTTCCTCGAGCATCTCACGTATCCAGATCTGATCCTCGTCCAACTGAAACAACACTGTGGGTGATCATAAATTACCTGTTTCATTCGATAGAAGTGCTGTGTGACAGATTTGAGAGCAATAAAACGTGCGAACAGCGCTAGATAGCGATTTGCATAGGAATTCAGTGCTGATTGCAGAGAGGAGGAAACATGAGTTTTCACCTGTTCGCAAAGCAGCGAATACCATTAATAAGCGGCACCTATTATGCTGAGAAAGCATTCCACATTCCTAATGTGCACTGTGCACAGAATTTAATATTTCTCCTCTGAAGTTTCAAATTCAACTGAAAATATTCGAAGGGGTTTATGTTGATGTTGAAGTCGATCAAATCGGTTTTCACCAACCTCGATGACATCTCCTTCCATTGATATAATCACTCCAAAACTGGCCCATTCTCTCCCAATATCACAACATGCCTGCCTCACACAACAATACGAACAAAAAGCCTTATGTGTCTCATACGAATACAAGCTAGCACAATCACTGTAACACCACCTGACTTAAATGATGCAATATGAGAAGGGGAGGGGGAGGGGGGCAGCGGTGCTCCCAACCCCAAGAGTTCACAAACTCAAAATGCAAAAATATATCAGTCCTCCCATTTCTGCTAAAAGCTCCGCTTATCAGATCCAAAAAATACACAAAAACACTCGGCTGCACGAGCATATAACTTATACGACACTTCAACGGAAACCGATTGGATGACATGAATAAGACACTTCTCCTCGGAAGGAAAAAAGTGTTGCCCGGAATATTTGATTGTATAACACTTATATCAAATTCGCAATGTTAATAAATCGATAAGAGACACCAACCAATAAAGCAAAATGTAAGGAAGGAAAGCCAGAAGGGAAGGGGGGAGGGGGTAGGAGACAAGACAGACCTCGAAAACGAATTATCAGTCAATGTTAGCGGCGTATACTATAGAAGCAGCGACTTCACCTTTAACTTCACAACAACTCACTCAACTCGTTCCCCCAACATCATTTCTTAGACACTAACCTTCTTTCTGTTTCGCTCAACGAGATCGGCATTCTCGCTTTTGAATCGATTAATTTCAGCCTCCGTTTCTTCGACGTCGATTTCATGTGCCAAATTCATCACCATTGTTTCGATTTTTTCCAGGTAATCGTTGTACTCTCGAGCGGTCGTGAAGTTTTCTCTTTTCAGGTTGTACACCTGCAAACCTTTTCGAAGCACTTATCCTACACTTCAGTGCATCTGCTCAACCTCCGGAGACATTAGTGGGTTATTGTTCGAATGATGATGTCTTTGTTCACCAGGTAAGTACTGCTGAAGTAATCATGTTGCCAACAGTTAACCAACCGCTTGTTCTTCGCACCAAACTAAAAGACCAGGAGAACTTCCGCAAAGACAATCCAAACAACTTTCAAATTTGAGAAATCGAAATGCTGTCCAAGAAGTGCAATGTTTACCTCAAGTAAAACTTCACCCTGAACCACGTTAATGCAACGTCCCGACCACCGCTCTCAGGTCCTTATGCACACAGACAAACATGTTTTTCTTGATTGGCATGACTGATCGAGCAATCTAGTTTTCGGTGTTAATCTGTTAGTGGTTTGCACCTGTTGCGAGTGTTCCACACGACTGAATCGCCGTTTTCATTTCTCAATAAAATCCGCAAAATGAATTCCCCGATATGACCTGTGTATTCAGAGCTTGGTGCCAGTAACGTCGCAGGGTATGCCAATCTAGCTAACTTTTTGAAATATTACGCTTTCGCTTTCGACGAAAAAACCTAAAAATATTGATCAATTCCTAAAATCACCCGCAAACCAACGGTTACCGAGCCTAATTTTGGATGCAGAGAAGAGCATCTTACTTTTTCCTATCAGCTACCAGTTGAGTCTTCATTTTTATATCCTTTGTTAGCATCCGTTGTATTAACGTGCGGTAAAAAAATAACCGAAATCATGTGAAACCGAAATTATGCGCCTACAGCCAATTCCAACACCATACATCCGTCGCTTCCATACAAACACAAAAACACATTGCGAGGAGTGCAAAAATAGTTAACTAAGCAGTCTGCCCATTAACTAAGCAGTTCCACAAAGTAGCAACGACTAATAAAGAGATAACATCTTCCTCCACCAGGTGACCCAACCACTTATGCCAATCCTCTGCAAAAAAAAATTCGCATTTCTACAACAAGACCAACATAGAATGAAATATCACGATTGGTTTTAAATGTTCGCGTATTTTTTCTACCTCTGAATGCCTGTTCTCTTTGCAGAGTGGATGGGTGAAAGCGAAAACTGACACAGGAGGCCTTACACCCCTAAGTTCCCGCTCTAGCTTCAATGATTCCTGGGTGGAGACTACTAGACAAACAGATAAACATATAAACAAATAAGTGAAGTCTCCATTATCCGCTTTTGATATCAAGTTTGCAAAAAACGCATAGAAGAGTTCCGCCTATTACTTAAGCAACGAAATGAATGAGCTAAACGCAGCAAATCCGGGAACCTTTTTCAGCTTTCTTCTGATGGCGTTCTCCTTCTCGATAATCGGATCGTCGAATGTCTGCTCCCAGAATCCCTTCTTCCACAGAATCTTCCCACATTGTGGACAAGGACCACTATTGCGTGCGAAAAGACTCTCCACACAATTTCTGGAAGCAGCAACTAAAAAAGCACAAAAGCTCGATTGCTTATTCAAGCACATCCTTGCTCAAACAGCAGAGCTCAAAATCATCCTTTGCGCTCGAATTCCGACGTTTTTCTGAATCTGCCTCAGGTACGTGGCGAAAATGATCTCCTATCGCTTCAGCCTCTGCTTGAACGCAAGCCTTCAACGATCACTGAGCAATTCAGTACCTCCAAAATCCTTTGAATAAAGACAGCTGTCATGCTTACGACTGCCTACGCCGGGAAGAAATCCGCGAACGCGCCTGATTCCTTCGGCTTTCTTTAGGTCGCTGATACAGGTGAGCTTCGCATGTTCATGATTCCCTTTTAAGGCTCCAAAGTTGCTTCCCGCAACTGTTTCTCAATATCGAAAATGCAGCACATGTGCGTTGTTTGTTGACGTATTATTCATGAAGATTTCTGAGTGCGGAGTGCAAGGTTTACCGCGATAATAAGAGGATCAAACCTGCATAGTGGATGTCCGCAATCGTTGATCATCATTACCATCGAACGATTTGTATACTCTTTGGTTAGGCACTTTGGACACTCTCGCATTTTCATAATACACAGAATTCGAACAATCCAAGATAGGTAAAAAGCCGATATCGTTGCGTCAATTCAGTGCGATCCTTTCGATCGCTTCTTTTCGATGACCAGCTTCGGTGATGGATACAATCCACTGAGAGCAGCCTGACGACGGAGCACTTGCAGTGAGTCTTCTGCCTTCTGCAACAGCCCTTTATTTATTCAAAACCTTCATTTCCAACAGCCATAACTTCATCAACAAAAAAGAACACCGGCAGCAAATTATTAATTCGCCCACTTCATTCTCCTTCAAATATGGAAAGCATATTCGTTGCAGATTTTTAGTGCATTCACTGTTCTAGCTCATGTCTTTATGATGAAACCGCAATACTGACAAACATTCAGAGCAAAATCCTTGCATGGCATCTAGCACATATGCATGGCATTTGAAACTTCCTCCACACATAAAACAACATCATCGATCTTATGCATTTTTCTGTAATTTTCGAAGCCAACATTACAAGGATATGACCTTCTCAGTGTCAGTCACTTTTCTGACTTATCTGCTTGTTACAGGTGAATACAGCACATTACTCCAAGTCACTTATACCCTGTGCAAACGATTGACCCTTTGAAAAAGGTTGATTTGGCATGGAGCAAAGCAAACAGTCCAGTTCGTTGAAATAAAATGCAATCACATAGATGGCGGCACTTTACAAAGCACAGTGATAGTGTTATACCCAAATATTATTCTTCATTTGAGACAAAGTACATAGTACAGAAAGGATACCTCGTAACGCTCTGTCTCAGACAGCTTGCTGTCCACTCCGAGAGCAGTGAACCGCTCACGGATCCGTCGTTTAAAGAACTCCCGGTAATAGTACTGTGGGAACTGAAATTGATCAGCAACGTTTCAGCCAGAAAACAACATTAACACTTCAGATGAGTAAAATGCCTTCCGAACACAAAAAAAAAAAAAAACCCAACAAACAATTTATCTGATGTCTATCGGTCCTATTACGCTAGAACAGAGATACAAAGATACAAAGGCAGCTGTAGTTTCATCGATCCCCGTATCGATGCAGCTGAGAACCACACATGGCTGTTTTGACCAGATTTCTGGAACGCCTGGTGGTCGGCCTCCTGGAGATCCGTTGGGAAATCAGCCGGGAATCGAATCCGGGTCCCTTCGCTTAACAGGTGAAGGCTCTACCACTGAGCTACCGACCCCCCTATTACGCTAGAAAGGGTGGAAGAATGAGGAAGGAGCCAGAAAAGGACCTTAAGCCAGTCCCTTTCCTTTTGGACAATGCGCCTCAGGCTGTTGGTGATGATAAAATAAAGAAAGAACTTACTCTCCCCCAAGATGTGACAGAAGCAGCTTTCATTTTTCTGGCAACACATACCAGATATGCAAATTATCGCAAGGTCTGGACAAGACAGAGAATGACAACGGAGTGGGAGGAAGAGGAGGGGGGGTGAGGATCGGTGCAGGAAGGTTGAACATGTGACGGTTGCAAACGTCGATGCACTGTTCTTATAAAGTCACCCCCCATTTCACTCTATCATACCCTACGATTTATTTTCATCTCCAAAGAAAAATCAAATCTCATAGCACTATAGCCAAATTCACTTTGCTAATGCAGTTTAACGATTTGAGGTGGACATCATCAGACCCTCTGTGGTGATACAGCTATGGCACCAATGCGGAGTGACATCTATGAAATTATGCTCTCTGCACGGGTTTGCGAGTCATTACTCCGATAAGCCCACAGTTGCCCCGCCAAGCCAACTCGCAAATAACTTTTGACTGAAGCTGGATATCGTTTGTCGCTTACAGCGAAATGACCGCTAATGAGGATACAAAAATACAGCACCAAGGCCTTAAGCTATTCATTCAGTCCGTCCCATCGCTCCTTTCTCCACAGTCGAGGATTTGATAAAGGTGCACAATGTTTCATATTCACTTCCAAGTTAGGACTATTTAAGTGGACAAAGCCTTCATGGACGACATATTCACTTCGCTTACTAGCTAGTTTAATGAACAGTTGAAAGTTCGAAAAAGAAAGGAATTCGAAGTCGACTCCTCACGCAAATAAAAGAAATTCTAAACTTTAGAAATGGTTCAGCAAATCAACATTTCAGTTAAAAGGATGTGGAAACGCAAAACATCCGTTACAGCTTTTGTCATTCGGCTCACCGAACCGACCAGCTATAGGAGGGATACGGAGGAACGAACCTGAGTTGCAGCACGTTGCAAATCCTTATATATTTTGAGCCACGCCTGTTTTGAGATTGATCCCATCCAATCCAACTGAAAAACATTATGTTTAATCGGCAGCACATCATGGGAAAAAAATCTGTGCAGTTCCCGCACTCCGCCATGGTCCTTGGTTTACTTACGTTGTAATCAGCTGTATAGCTTTCAAATATTGCGACAAGTTGGTCAACTGCAAATGCTCTGTTTCTCCTACAGCCCAGCATGAACTTCATCTCCGCACCGAAGACAAAAATCAACACTTTGATGAAGAGGAAAACTTTTCATTCTAGTGCTCTGGATACATTTTGCAAACAAACATGACAAAAGATCCACCTGAAGGTATTTCAATATTTACTACTCGCATGTGGACGTTGTCACGACAAAAAATCGTCCCTGTGAAGAGGATGATTTATTCAGTGGACCGAAGGGGAGTGGAATGCGTGGGAAGGGTTGATGTATGAACCCCGTGCATAGTCTGTGCGGTGACATCCAAGCTCAGGGAGAAGAACATATGGCCGCCAAATGGTGATCCCACATTTCTTGATAACTCGTTAGTTCATACCTTCAGAAGTGCGCTAACCCGCTAAACTGAACGGAAAAGGTGTTGAAATTTATCGTTTTGGATGATCTTTCAAAACCCTTCAAATCTTTCGTTCGCTTTTTTTTTCCACAAATCTTTCATTTCCCATTTGCACTGTTTATCCCTACCTGCATTTCACTCGTCAAAGACCGTGAAAATCGCGAATGATAACCGTTTTTTTCGATCGAAATGGCAAATGACGTGGAGGGGNATGATAACCGTTTTTTTCGATCGAAATGGCAAATGACGGGGAGGAAAAAGGTTGGGAGGGGAGGAGCGATGACAAGGTAAAGGCGAGAATGCTCAAGCATCTATAATTTCCATGCAGTGATCTTAATGTAGACTCGAGCACAACTTTACATCCAAAGCATGAACATCTCTTCCAGTAGCTGGTGAAACCTTGTTATCAACACGCAAAGAATGTTATTCATCATGAGTTGCGGCGTGCCTAACAGCATAAATACCTCTTCAAGAACGCACTCACAACTTTCGACTCCACAAGAGTGAAGACGTTGCCAAGAATCTGAATCCCGCCAACCCTAACTGTTCGGGTTGTCGGTGCAGAGGTGTAAGCAATGTCTGTTGAAATATTTATGACTTTTACCTTTATGCTCGGTGTGCAAACAAGGTGACCAAGATCGTTGAATGTCTCAAACCGAATCTGTAAAAGTTGACACCTCACAAGATTAAAACGCATCAAAGTCGCACATCTCACGTCGTTTGTTCAGTTTGCGAGTTGCGAATGCAGTGAACATTGTACTGTGTTGAGTATTCAGAATAAGACAAAAGATTTAGAAACGCCATAAGGCAACCGAAAATACAACGGAAATTGGTGGGGTCACGGCATTCGGGTTGCAAAATTTGACTCTGCCTATTGACGTGGATTTCAGAGTGAACGTATAACTGCATGTCTGCGCGGGCTATTTGTAATCATTTCAGTAGTGGTAAGAGGGAGAGCGGAGGGGAGAGGGGGGGGGGGGGGGG
>JAARMF010000616.1:2362-26857 GCA_022844705.1 Toxascaris leonina | reverse complement strand
GGGGGGGGGGAGGGATGGGAGGAATAGGCTTAATACCTAAGGGTGATGATGTGGTGGCGCGTACACAGGGATGGCGAATTTGAAATTGTCCACACATCAGCACTCTAAAATAAGCCTGGAATGAGTATTCTCGAGTGGGAGCAGATTCCCGAAGGAACGCTGCTTCCCGATGTGACGACATTACACCATTGAATTATACACTGATACTTCTAACCACACACCTCCCTAACTTCAAATTTCTTGTCACCTCTGACAAGCCCTCATCAGTCATGTTATTTTGCGGCTCGCACGACTTGCATAAAACTTTTCACCCCTTTATCGCCGTCTCTGCAGTCCCGCATCTCTCTAACCTCGTACAACAAAAAACCCCCTCCACCCTCTCCTACACAATCCTTCATTCAGATAATTCAAAAATTCTACCACAGCTGTGTCGAGCCATAAATAACCAAAATGTGCGGGAAGAGAAAACTTCCCGTCCATACGATCACTGTAATAAAAGTAGGGGATAGGCGCATTAATCGATGAAATCTCGAGCTTTCAGTTTGCGGAATGACCCACTCGAACATCCCTCTCGAAGATTCGTTCCTGACAAAATTATAAAGCTTCTACGATTACCTAAATTGAACTCTTTGCAGACAATTCATTGATGGCTAATAACCGCGACATCTATGCTTGTTGAATTCGAGAGTGGGGGAATCAAATGAAAATCGGTATATAAATGATGTGATTCAATTCACAAGTCTTTCTATTGATGCACATCTGCGATTGAAAACATAATAAGTTAATTGTTAGGAATTATTTTGTTGCTATAATTGAGTGTTGCTATTTTTGCATTATCCAATTTTGCAATATACATATACGATCGAATATTTGTGAAGACATTTTTGCTCGATTGAGCATTTGTGGTTAGCGTTGTTGTGTTGTGCGGTTGGTGCCTTTACCTTTTTGTAGTGTCAAAAGTGGCTTCGGATGCGGAGTAGCATCACAGCTTTTCATGAGGGAAATGCTGTAATGGCTGTGGTCAGTTTATACTAATGTGATTGTTCTTATGAGTGCGTGGTGTGTTGAAGTCACCGCTCGAAAGAAATTGATTCGTCGAATTGCGCTCAGTTATCCATGACTATGATTGAAGGACGGTGCACAGTGCATACGTTGTTTCAAACGAGACACTTCTGAAGGATGCGGCGTTTTGAATTGTGGACTATTGGTTTCCCAGCGATCTCACCATTTTCTGGCCTTAGGGGTATAGAGTGTTCATAGAAACGAGAGAGGTCGTGGAGAAATTCATTTCACAAGCTAAACAATTTAACTGCTTTCGCCTTTTTGTCATCTCTTTAACGAAGAGATTACCCATAACGAAGAAAGGTTGTGGTTATGCTAAAAATAGCACGCAGCATGGCTTTAATAAACTTGTGAACTGGATAGAACTGATTGCACTCCTCTTCACGCCATTCGTGAGCCTAGTTATTACGTATTTCGACCGTCAACTGCACTTCCGTCTCGAATTTACCTGTACCAATTTTTTCTACAACTAATCGAGTGGGGGAGATGTGTTTTGACCAGCAGATCTAGTGGCCACCTGATCACTAAGAAAGCAACTTGATGCCTTTTGTTTTGTTGCTAATTTTCTCGTGTTTTTTCGTTCGTTTACATCTAATGCTGTCAGAGCAAGTTGATGCTGTAAGATTGGACGGAGTTGAAAGGCACCACTTGCGCATTCATTGACAGTGTCTCGTGTTGTCTCAAACATCCCATGCGATAGATGCTGAGGGTACGGGAATGCTACTTGTGTGTCCTAAGCGTATTAGTCGAGACGATCGGAAATAATGTAATTTGAAGGAAGGATGAAAACGTGCTGGGAGGTGATGTCTCATTCTGTTTTGACAGCTGTCGGCATGTAACCCGAAGGGACGCCAAAGATAATGTCACATTGCAGTTTGTTCCTGTGAGCAACCCATCTAATCCTCCCTTGATATCTCAACATTTTCCCGCCTTTCCAAATGGTTCTATTCAAAAGCAGTGAGACCAAAGCTTGTTCCCATCTTAAGGTCGAGGTCAAGCTTCACCCACAACCTCTCACTCAGATTTTTCATTCAGTAGGCTAGTGCTAATTGATGAGAATATGGCGCAAAGTAACAGAGAAAGCGATGATATCTGCAGCGCGATTATTTTCCGTGCTGATGTGCCAAACTGTGGTATTCTTAACAATAATCTTTGATGAATTAGGCATCTTGGACATTCTTTTTATGGCTGGATGGGTATTACCGTCGCCTTATAGTTCACTCGCTATCAGGGTTGTTTGTTTTCCCATATCAACAATCTTGAAAGAGACTTCTGCATTATTGGTAACTCTCGAATAAAGTTACTGCTAGTGTTATAGAAAATCTGACATGTGACTGCTTGTGATTGATTGTGTTATGTTGAAATAAGAGGACTGAACCTAAAGGCATAGGGGATGATGCTTGTTTTGAGTGTGGAAAAACACGATGCTGAGGCTGTGTGCGCAACGATCATTGGCTCTCTCATTCGTTCGTGGCTTCGCCAAAGAGCTCAAATTTGGGGCCGAAGGACGAGCTGCCATGCTACAGGGCGTCGATGTTCTCGCCGATGCTGTTGCTGGCACCATGGGACCTAAGGTGAGCATTGCCACACGTGAAAACGTACTGCTCATCAAACAGAAGGAGGGGAGATTAGGCTAACACTGAAGTAGGGAACCTTAGAGAAGTAGAGGAAGGAGGAGAAAAGAAAATTCTCAGGCTGAGGGTCGTGCTGCCATATCTAAAAACGAATCAAGCTTAACTGAAACATCTCGACTAGAGTCAAGACTTAATTGTGGTTCTAAATTAGGTCTCCAGCATTCCGAGTGGCGTGAACTGATGAAAATTTGGTAAAGGTATGCTAATTTGTGAGATCAAGTGGAACGTTCTAGAGTTGTTGTTCTGCCGTGGAAGAGCGCAGATTATTTGGTACTAATGGCATCAATCGGGAACTACCTCAATTTGCCATCGAATAACTCCTATCCTTTTCATCTTCTGAAGAACAAAGCCGATTGTATCTAGCGAAAAGGCATCGACGCGCTTACTCATGCCATAAGCGAATTACCTTCTTGTAGTAATCGGGTTGGTCCCATCCGCCGAGAACTTTTTTCAAAAACTCGGTTCATTTGGAACGACCATCAAAAACATGCACACTTTCAGCATTTCAAATGAAAACGTTTACTATGTTATCACCGAATCTGCTCAATTCGTATGCATTCCTATTCTTTTCTTTGTAAAGTTTGTAATGCATTCACTGTTCGGTTTATATGCTCATTGCAATTTTTCTTCGACACATTAAGTTACAATCCCTAAAGGAATATACATTCATGTATCGTAGAATATAATTATTGCTTCTGTTTGGTTCCCTATACGTTAGATATCTTAGTTATAGAGTAAGCATATCAGAGGGGCTACCACGATATGTGCTATGAAACTACCAATTGGACCATCCGAAAGACAATAGTATAATGCTTCGCATGCGTTCACTTAACTTATCGGCAACTACAAATTTGTTCTAGGCGGGCAGAGCAATCAGTTTTTGGCAGTTGTTTTTTTTTCATAGGAATTGTGTAGTCGGTCAGTTCGGGAGAAAAGCGTCGTTATCTATCTTTCGTTCTTTTCAAACAACTATACAGTTGGCTCGATGGGCGGAATTGAGGGATGCGCATATCGTGTCATCTGAATGTCTGTGAAGAGATGTTTCCCACATGGTTGTACGCGTTCACATCTCTTCGGCTTGACCCATTGTATGTCTCCGTTGTCACTGCCAAAACTTCTCACATCCTATTCTTATCAGCATTAAAGCTAAAGTTTTATTTTTTTTTTGGTAAATGCGCCGGATTTATGGATATATTGTTCCAGGGTCGTAACGTTATAATCGAGCAGTCGTGGGGAAGTCCAAAAATAACTAAGGACGGCGTGACCGTGGCAAAGGCAATCGACTTTAAGGACAAATACAAGAACCTTGGCGCTAAGCTCGTTCAGGTTGTTTTGTTTACCTGATCATCGTTTAGGAAAGCGTGTTGTTCCGCCTTGATTAATGCTGTGTGGTGTTTGATAAGTTGAATTTTGTCGGCGTTTTGCAAAACATCTGATGTTCCACACCTTTGTTAGAAAGGAGGCATGCATGGGCAATCCATTGCCCTCACATTCTCGGCACTATTCGAAATAGTTCTGTGCATAAGGAGTGGTAGACAAGAGGTGTTGAGCGAAAGGTGTGGGAAAATGGAGGCAGGTGTTGCATGGGAAGGCGGAGGGGAGGGAGGAGGGAGAGAGAAGTGTGAGGGTTTCACTTAGAGTGGTTGCAGGTGGAAAATTTAAACGCCACTTTTGTTATTGTTCTTCATTGTTTTATTTTTTGAGTGAGGGTGCAGCTTTGCAATCGCAGGAAAAGGCTATCAGTTGCGATGCATCCCACACTGTGCTGATGCTAAAGACTTCGAAAGTGGTGAAAACGACAACCCTTCTCGCGCAGAGAGGCTCAAACTTCACGGGAAAGTGCGCAGCTGCTAAAGTTAACGATTATTGGTCTACATAGTGTGCACAGATTGCGTGAAGCTGAAACACGTTGACTTGAGGAAATTTGTCAGCACTTATGGATTCCTCGAAAGGTAGCGCAAGCTGAAAGAAACACTCGGTAGAGGGTATCTTGAGGTGGTATATTCTCCCACTTGAAGTAACTAAACTGAGGGGTTCCCCCCAACTATCTGAAGTTTGCGTATCGACAGTAAAAAAAGACGGAAACGTTTCCTCAAAACGGGCGAAAGTTAAGGTTCCGATAGTAGCCCCTGCAAGTTGCTTAAAGGCTATGAATGAGCTGCGGAGTGGTCGTATACTCAAAAAAAGACATCTAACACGAGAACTTTAAGAGGTCAAATAGCCCAGTTGACGAGTCGATCGCTTGATTGCATATTGCGCGCAAAGTCCCTAGTTGTGAAAAACACTAATGGTCATGTCAAGAAAGAGGATCGCAAAATGTTTGCTGCAACCATACACGGAAAACTTCTTCCACTAATAGGAGGAAGGGGGGCTCCGCCACTCCCGCTTGGTTCCTGACCAGCACTGGCAACTAATTCATAAATAAGGGAAGGTGAATTTTTTAAATAGAGACTTCCAACGATGTTACACCACCAAAGCTTCCAAACGGTTGCAGTAAAGTCGCGAAGACCGGCATTTTAGAGGGTCATGCTTGGAGGAGGAAGGCGAACCCTGATTTTTTGTCAAGCCATAGATCTGCGTGTTTTAGAGGAGAGTGAATTTCCGTGCCGAAGTTTGCATAACCGGGTCGCGCGATACTCAGAATACCTTTGTAAAGAGTTCGCATGCTTCAACTTTAGTACTCATTCTTCCAACTTTTTACATAGATTGTGCGATGGTGTTCAGAATAGAAAACTTCATTGAGAGTAATCGGGTGGTTGAACAGAGATTGCCCATCTCGCTGTTGTGTTGGGGAGGTACAACTTGATTTTTTTTAAGGCGAGGAGAGCAACAGATTGCTTTTATGCTAGGAAAGTCTTGTCCTGTTAGAAGTTAGACGTTCTTTTTTATGCGAATAGGGAATCACCGCTTGAGAAATTTCTGTTGTCGAAGATCGAAAAAATTTCTTTAAGAGGGTGGGAGTAAGGGATTCGTTCTTAGGGAACCAAGGCGTTGTTCCGTAAAGTATTGAGTATCTCTTTCTCAAATCAGTGCATCTGAAATTGACGGTTCAAAAATGTGCTTTAAGGATGTGGCGAACAAGGCGAACGATGAGGCTGGCGATGGAACCACATGTGCGACTGTGCTGGCTCGCGCCATCGCCAAAGAAGGTTTCGAGAACATCAGTAGGGGTGCGAATCCCGTTGAGATCCGTAAGGGCGTAATGAAGGCTGTCGACGCGATCGTCACTGAATTGAAGACGATGAGCAGGCCCATCGATTCGGCAGAGGAAATTGCGCAGGTGGCCACCATATCAGCGAATGGGGATGCTGCTATCGGCGGACTGATCTCAGATGCAATGAAAAAGGTGTGCCTTATGTGATTATTTGTTAATCTGTTCCACTGGCCAGTGATTGGTGTTGTGGCGGTGAGGTTGCTTTTGTTATCACTGTGTATCGAGTCTTGAACCACCTAGTAGTATACTGACAAACAAACGACATATGGCGAGGAACCGTGTCAACTTTGGTGTCAACTTGGTATCGGTGGTCCGTGTAGCAAGCATGCGCCTCACATCTGAAAACTGCATGCTATCGGGCATAATGTATGTTGTATTAAATTTGCCAATTTTAGCACACTATTTTGATTTTCTCAGTGGTTTCAGTATCTTTGGTGGTATAGTATCGGTGTTTGGAATAGAAGTAATGTTACGAGAATTTTGAATGTCGATACATCGATTTCTGAGGTGTTTTGCTGAGGTAGTTGATGGTTCAGGTTGGCAAGAAGGGCGTAATAACGGTGAAAGATGGTAAGACGATGAAGGATGAGTTGGAGGTAATTGAGGGACTGAAGTTCGATCGAGGATACATTTCGCCGTATTTCATCAACACCGCTAAGGGCGCTAAAGTGGAGTACGAGAAATGCTTAATTCTCTTCTCGGAAAAGAAGATCAGTCAGGTTACGGTGAGTTTTGTTCTGTATATTAAGAGTAGGACATTTGTTCGTTATGCATATCGATATGCATATGGGGCATTTTAAAGTATATTTACGTTGTGGGGGAAAGAGGTGGGGATGAAACAATGCGGAAGAAAGTGAAGGTTGGAATTTTAGCCGCTTTGCAGCCGCAAGAATCGTGGCCATCATGTTGGATATGTGCAACAGAAACCTTCAAGCTTATCCGGCGGTTATTCAAGAATAGGCAGTGTTCTTTAGTACGATATGTCCATCTTGGATTTCAAGTGTTGGCATAGCGCTACTGCGATGGGTCATTCCTGTGATTTTCTAACGATGTATAAGCAACGAGAGTAAAATCTGTTAAGGAGGTGGTACCTGCGTTGGAGTTGGCAAACAAACATCGCAAACCGTTGTTGATTATTGCTGAGGATGTCGAAGGAGAGGCGCTAACCACGATGGTCCTCAATAGGCTCAAGGTTGATTTCAATCTATTTTTAACCGGTGAGAAACGAGAGAGGCGTATAGCCGGATAGTTTTAGGTGAAACAAAGTGACAGCCTAAGTACTTGAAGATGAATCTGTTCGAATCTGAACATTAAGGGAGAGAGATATGCTCATTTAGAGGGAAGCTCTCATTTGATTAATCAGTTCCCTTTACTGTGGCATGTTTGGAGAGGTGAGTTGCTTTGCTTGTAAAAGGGTGTCGGTGTGGCAGACTATAAAGCCGATGTCCAATAAGAGTCGGCCCGATTGTCTCATCGTAATTCAATTAGTAACTGATACTAAAGGTTCCAAAAGGGTGCTTTTTAGGTCACTTCCCGTTAACCTTGTATTCGGGAGAGAGAGGAAAGAAAGGTCTATGCTCAATTTATTATACCAGGTCTGATGGTCCTCTGAGAGCGAGGGAGCAGAATATTTGTGAATTGCTTTTGAACGTGTTATCGGTTAAACTGTACTTCTTTTCAGGGAACGTTTGTTGCAGGTGGGTCTGCAAGTGGTTGCTGTAAAAGCTCCCGGATTCGGTGACAACCGCAAGAACACCCTTGCAGACATGGCAATCGCAACCGGCGGCAAAGTGTTCGGCGATGAGGCCAATCTTTTGAAGATTGAAGACGTTCAAATCAGCGATTTAGGAGAAGCGGAAGAGGTTTCGATCACCAAAGACGACACTTTGATTCTCAGAGGAAAGGTGATTAACCAATTGGTTACATTTTCAAAGTTCGAATCGTGCAGCACTTTATCTGCTCATCCCGCTTCTTCAAAAGGGTCATTTGAAAATATAAGCATGGTTTCATCGTTCCACGCTTGTGATTTCTTGTTGGGGTTCGAAAATTTTGCAATTTTTCTTTCATTGCAAATTTTGCAAAAGTTTTAGGTTTCTAGAATTGCAAAACGGTCTTTTGGAAGTTTTGTGACGGGGAAGTGCTACTCGCCAGGGAGTAATCTCGTCCCCGTCAGATCTCTGTTTCGTTGACTGGAACCTTTGGACGCAGGATTGCAAGCTGGATAGAGCCTCGCTTTTTCTTTAATCTCAGGGTTCTTTCCATTTCCATAGGACGTAAGAAGTAAGTCATATGGGTTCTTTACACTCTTTGCTTCAGCGCGTGGCTGATCAATACGTTTTTGACTATAGCGGGGGTACTTTCATTTGCTTTTTTCTTTGTTTATTATCCATGAGAATTGATGAGCTTTTTGGCTTGTTACTTTACTACCGTTGTTTTTTGGACATTATATCCGCGGTTCCGGCGAATATATGTGGAAGATCTTGCGTAGATACTTTTTTTATAACCTCAGACGGTTTAATTCATTCGTTTCGGTTCAGTCGGTTGGCAATTCTTTCGTAGTTGACGAGGAACAAGAGATACAATTTTTTTGTTTTTCCCATGAAACGTGACCACTGTGAATTTTCTTCCTCCATTTTGTACAATGAATAAGCGATCGAGTTTTGGCTGTTATTTGAATTTATGCTGCTATTCACAATGTTGACTGCTTCAAGGGAGCGGCTGCTGATATTGAGAAGCGAATCTCGTTGATCGAGGATGAGATCGAGCACTCTACGTCTGACTATGAAAAGGTTGGCATTGATTCTACAAGCTACGGTTTTTTGGTGTCCTCATATCTTTTGCAGAACTCAAGTGTGTGGCATTCGCAAAGGTTGAGCCTCCGATTATATCCACTCTTTGCTTTCCTGAACGAGCCAAGGGGTGGGGTAGTTTGCGCACGTTTTTGGATAGCAGTGAACTCATTCAGTGCAGGTGGATCTGGAACGCTGAAGGGTGCGTATATAATTTCGTTTGAAAGAGAGTCCATGAATTGTTCTGCTTGAAGTTTGCACTGTTTCTTTTCTTGCCTATCCCACTCCTCGAACGTATTTTTGTTTGAATGAAATAAATAGCAGAAGAAATGAAAAACAGCATTCAAGAGCAGATCAGGGAATGCATTGGCTGTGGCTTCATCCCTCAGAATTTGAAGAGTAGCGAATTTTAGGCCGATCCACAGCCATGACTCACTGCTATTGATTCTCCGACGGCATTCTATAGTTCGGTGCTGGGTTAGGATNGGGGGGGGGGGGGGGGGGGGGGGGGGGGGGGTTGTTCGTGCACTGCGAATGGCTACTCTTGCGTGCTGATTTAGATGCTGTAAGAGATGGTTTTGGTTAGTTGGAATAAATTTTGAACAACATTTCGGATGTAATGTTGAATTATGATTCATATGATACAAAATTAGCAGCTGAGGACCTCAATGTCGTCCTAACGGTGGTAGAGGTGGGAGAATTTCCAGTTCTTGCAACAGCAAGCTGCGGGAATGGGTTGCTTTTTGTAGCACGCTAGTGCTGTTCTCGTTTACATTTTAGTTTTGGTTTAGAACAAGCTGGTTAACTTTGAAGGAAAAGATGAGTGAACGATTGGCGAAGCTCTCAAAGGGTGTCGCTGTACTGAAGGTGGGTGGTGCCAGCGAAGTGGAAGTGAACGAGAAGAAAGATCGCGTGACGGACGCGTTGAATGCGACACGTGCAGCAATTGAGGAGGGTATCGTTCCTGGAGGCGGGGTTGCGCTGCTTCGATCGGCGAAGGTTCTTGGTAATGTTAAGGTGGACAATGAGGACCAGAAGCAAGGTGAGACCTTAAGCAAGTGGATGCCACTATGAGAAGCACTTATGAAGTTGTGTGGACAGTCACTGAAGAGAAATGTGGTATTTCTTTCTGTTCGGGAGCAGTTTTGTGCTTACAAGACGTCCCATTCGTCCCTCCACCACCGAATCTTTGTTTCCCTTCTCAGCCTATGCTTGCGGTGAACCAAGCATTTGTTTAAATGGTTCTGTTCAGTGATTCGTTAGATTTAAGTAAACTTATGGGCGACTGGTCGTGTGCTTTCCTTCGATATCGTTCTCTTCATTCTTGATGTCGTTCTGATTGTGTTCTCTTCGTAACAACCGTAGACTCTGTCTCCGGAAAATCTGCTCTTCAGTAGGGTGGGCATCACCGTTCTTCGTTTGTTCGGTGCATCGGTTGTCGGGCTCTTAATTTCTCCAGTTTCATAAAGCGAAACTGAGCAGCACAACTGTATGTCTGTCATCGAGCAGTATTTGGTGGCGTTTGATGCTCCAGGAGTGCGCATAGTGCAAAGGGCGGTGCGCGAACCGATTGCGACAATCGTGCGCAACGCAGGAGTGGATGCTTCGACGGTGGTTGAGAAGGTGCTTGCGAATAGTGCAGTTGAGTTTGGCTACGACGCGCTCACAGACCAATACGTAAACATGATCGATGCGGGTATTGTAGACCCCACCAAAGTAGTCAGGATCGCCCTTCAGGTGAGAAATGATTAATTTTTCTAGGATGGTACGTGACACGCTTTTGTTATTTCTGCTGGAATATTGCCGGTCTCAATGACACAGAAGGAGTTGCGAATGACAAGGTGGAATGTTGGGAGAAGGGTAAAACAGATTTTAAGAATAGATGTAATATGTAACTGTCAGAGATAACTTTTTGCATCACCTTCGGAAATACAAACGATCTCCTCAGTTAGATGCTTGCTCACTGCGCGGTTTTTTATGATCCTCGCTGACAATAGAGAGGATTCTTCGTAACGCTACTTGCAACTACCGCCGTCGAGTGTAGTGTTCTTAGTGACGCTCACGTCATGGTGAAGGGAGGGGAAAGGCACTCCAGATCCCTTCATCTCCTTGAACGTGCTGATGTTCATATATAGCCGGAAATTTTTCCCGCACACTCAAACTGGAGATCGATAATCGTATCGTGATTGATAAGTGGAAGCTTTACCTTCCAGACATCCCACGGGTCCCAGTCTTACAAGTTCTAGAATCGTCCTGCTGGGAACCCCCAAGTATACTCGTGGGTTAGGGTGACGTCTGCAGTAATGAACTGGAAGCGTGTTGTCTGCGCTGTGTCATGTGCTTAAGATGTTTCAGGATGCGGCGGGCGTCGCGTCCCTCTTGGCAACTACCGAATGCGTTGTGACCGAACTTCCGAGAGAGGAGAAAGACATGCACGCTGCAGCCGGTGGAATGGGTGGATATTAGCGAGTATGTGTTTTAGGTGCTCAGAGTTGGTTATTGACGTTGCGTTTTCCGGGGATACCGCGACAATTGGTCTCTCGCCATTCTGTGGTATCTCATTCGGAGGAACGTCGTTGTTGTTGTTCTTGTTGTATGCAGCATTGTTTAAAGCCGGCTGACCTTATGGCACAATGCTCGTTGTTTTGTTATTCGAATCGTCTGCTTGCAAATGAGCTGAATCCTCTTGTATTGTGGACTATAGCGATCATTGTTTCATACTTATTAAGTGAGTCCAGTACAGTGTGCAGTCATTTGACAAGTTGAGGCACATAGTCCTTATCCTGTATTCTCCGATAATCGGTTCACAGATCTCGGTGAAATGTTTTCTTTGCACTCAAGAATATAACATTTTAGTACACGACTTGTTCGCACAACATAAGCGACATGATTGCCTTCATTAGTAGCTCCTGAGCGAGGAGAATTGCAGGGCACTTCTGGCACACAACTTCGTCTCAGATCCTTCCTACATTTCCTCCGCACCTGCTGAAGATCAGTGGCTGCCGATACAAACGTATCAAAAGAAAAATCAGTTCACTCGCATTTCTAGTTTAATGAGCAAGTGATGCATTGATGCATTTGGTCGGGGTGGAAGTGTCGGATTAAGCAAAAACTCTGCTGGGGATGCAGCGAGAGGTGGAAGAGAGCATAGTTGGGTGATTTCTTATGACCTCAGTCAGACGATGGTCGGTGGCAAGTTTCAGGTTCTTAAGAGGTGGGCCACTGTTACAGAATAAACCAGTGGCAGGAAAACAGTCTGGCGGGTGAGTGTGCAGAAGAGTTATTGAAGCGAAGTTACTTGGAGACGCATGGCTTTCGGCTTCTGTGGCAACTTTTCCGATCAAAGCAACGCTTCCAGTCGGTCACTCAATAAGACCATTTCCAACATTTCCAATGCCCAAATTTCGGTTCCATTATGTCTTGACAAGTCATAGATTTGGATTTAGCTGCAAACTCATATAAGACTGCGAATTCCAAATAAATCGCGAAGCAAGTCTTATCCTCTAAACTTTGGTGGTGAGGAGNTCCAAATAAATCGCGAAGCAAGTCTTGTCCTCTAAACTTTGGTGATGAGGGGGGAAAGGGATGGCGCTCGTGTTCGCTTCAGGGGTGGCGGGCAGTTTTCATTCTTTCGGTGTCTCCCGCCATGTCAACGGGGACTAATCTGTTATAGCATGAACGTGAGGTGTGAAGAACGCTGGTCGCTAAGCAATGTTCCGCCTGGCGTCCGCGTCGCTTTGTCCTATATGAACCTATGCAGACGGGCAGCACTTGTCTTGTCCGAATACCTATACGAACAGCACAAACAGCCGAATCTTTATATGCAAGCGATGAAACGGCAACAAGGTGCGAGCTGGTACTGCTCGACTTCTGTGCGCCGGTCTGTCATGTTCGGTAATACGGCTTGAACTTCTCGATTTCCCCGCTGTCGGTGTGGTACGCGGTTACGGGACCTTACGGATCGGAAGGGAAAAAGTCAAGCAGCGTTGTATGACCCCCAGGTCGCATTTCGAGGTGAGCTGTGACGGCCGGCAGCGTTCAGAAATATATTTCAGAGTAAGCGTATGTACAAACTGAGTACAAGAAAAGCAATGCTCTAACAGTTAGTATAAATTTCAGTGCCTCGACTGTTACGGGATTGGAGGTTCGATCAAACAACGTTTTGCTGGGAAGCAGGTAGATCCGCGTGGCGTGAGCGTAGTTAATGCTCGAAAATTTCAATGATTGCCGGAGGTTTCTTGGTTTCTGGATAAAGAACGCTCCTGGATCGTCCCTTGAGTGGGAGCTGTCAAAAATCCGAAGCAAGAAGAGAATTATAGTAAGATGAAGATACCAGATGGACATGAATTGACGATTCATAAAACATTTACGACAACGAATGATGGTTGTGATGAGATGCTGAAGCCGCAGCGCATTCCGGTGGCTGTGATTCAAAGATGGAAACCCATCAGCAGATTTGCAATGGTTTTTTAACATTTGGGCAATCCGCTAACCGCTAGCAATGATAAGGCAAGTATCATTCAAGCCTTTAACATGCAACGCTTATCCACCTGTTTAACAAAAAATAAATCAGCAACACAGAAGTGAGCAAGTCACAGAGTTCTATAAAAAAAAAACGTCTACAAAAAATCATCAATACAAAACTCAGCTAAACGGTACATTAGTTCGCTAATACATAGAATCTGCATGAACTGCGTTCTCCAACCTCACAAATTAATACCACTTGACAAGTTTTTCTGGAGCCAAAACAAGATAGAGAGGGAGGGGAAAGGATTGAGTGTGGGTGGGGAGGAGGAAAAAGAGGAATAAGGGTATCGTTTGTTCTCCTCAAAAAGGCATAAAAACAGACCAGTGACAAATATGGTACGGTGATCACATGAACACGATCTACCACTTGAGACCCATACTGTGTTCGAAGCTCTGCCGACTCCACCTCAACTATTACGGCGGAAAATATATGTGAAATACGTACAACACGGAATAAACAATCACTGACAGTGGAGTATCGATTATCAACTAACTTTCTTGATAACAGTGGTGGTTTTGAAATGGTCGAGTGAGGGAGGTCCGTATTTTACTTCTGCTCGCTTCAGAAATGCAGTGACCATCGTTCGTACCACCTGATCAAAGAATAAATGTGCCAGCTGAGAATGCAGCAAAGACTTGAACTCGAATGCCAGCATGAAATGCAGTGTGCACGAACGTGTGTTCGACGGATCTCCTGCTCCGAACTGCCATGTCGTGTCCAATAAATTAAATAGACGATCGTCCGTACAGACAGACTGCAAGAGAAACAACGCTTTCTAAACTGGTTTAGCTTTGACTTTGCCGTTGAATTAGATTTGCATCAGCTGTTTTGGCTTTTACTCCCTTTCCAGACTCGAATTAGGAAAAATATCAGCGAAGTTGGCTTAAGATGGGGCGTATACAAACATCAAGTGGTCGAGCTTGAGGGCTGCGAACTATACGCTTGATTTTTGCTGATGCGAAGAAAGGAGCAGAAATGAAGTTGCCATCCTGTTCGATTACACTACAATCCACATCAATTCTGATGTCGTGTGCCTTTGCTTTTAATGAAATACGAAGTAACCCTAACTAATTGTCACCCTCCGGCGTGTAGTCCCCTCTTAACTCCTATATACCCCCCCCCTTTCTCTCCACAAAAAAGATTGCCACATATTTTACGGAGAAAACTTTCGAAGTAGGGCAATTTTTGCCGAATAATTTTTCGAATTAAGTTATGATCAATTAAAAATAGTAAAAACTGGAAATAAATGTTTTTAGAGAAAGAAAAGCTCTTCGAATACTCACTCTTACAACGGTGGGCTTCGATGTGGTAATCTTTGAAGAATATGTTTCCAACAAGGGAGGGAAACCAATCTGCAGATCAGCAATTGACACATTCGAAGAGATATTCTGCAAAAATTATCGCAAACATTGCATTCATAAAATACATTCAGCAGTGATGATAGGAGAATGAGGAATTTGCGAGGTGCATGGAAGGATAATATCTACGTAGTCATTACTTTTAATTTGTCGCGCGAAAAAAGCCTCGGACTTCTTAGTGTGGATTTCATAGAAATCTATTGAAACAAAAATTCCCATCCTCTATTTTTCCATAAATAAAGAAATGAAATGAATTCTAAGAAAGAGTGAAAATCTTTGCCCCAGAAAATTGAGTGACTTTCATCAAAATAAAAGACGTAACTGCGAACCCTCACTCGTACATTCCGACACCATGGCACAAACTGTGGATATTCTGAGACACATGCAACAACATCGAACATTTCTTCTGCCGTAAATCTGCAAATGACTGATCAAAGAATAGTATCACCGTGATAAATAAATGCAATTATCATAAATAAACAAAAGGTACGAAAGATTACTTGCGATTACATATTCTCGTCGAGGTTAGAAAGGAGAACGAACTACTGATTCGAAGTTAGTTGAAGCATTTCTATCTGACCTATCGCCGAACACTTTATGACGCCATCACAACTCGCTATTTTCTTAGTTAGCCAATTTGGGCAAACCCCAAATAAATGTTTTAAATATGGGCACATCAAATATGAACACCTGATCGAAACGCGATATAACAGTTAAAATTATTGCACTGATATCACCTTCAACCATGAAGTCTGCCTGCGTTTGAAGGCAACATGAGCCCTTATACCAATGACTAACAACAAACTTCTTAAAATCTATGGCCATCTTCGCACAAATCGATCTCAGCACCGTAAATACACTGAGAATTGATAGTAAAATCAATCAAAAGATATAAATGAGATTGCGTCATGGAAAAAGAAATAAATGAGAACAAATGTACCCACCCAACAAGACGTTTCTCTTCGTATTCTTTGCGTCGAGATGACGGTGACGTGAACGCCGTCGGCGAGAAGAGATGACGTCGATTCAACACACTAACCGTTCTCGCCAACATGGCGTTACCCTGATTCAAAACGAATTTCTTTATCGCTGATTACTTTTGCCATAGAAGGACGAGAGAGGTAGTCTTTGCAATAGCACTACAATGAAACCAAATCAATGCGCTATGGACTTTGATACAATTAAGTACATAAGCAGCACAGCAATATTGCTTGCACTTGCAGAAGAGGAGGAGAAGGAGGTAGTGGGAGATGCTTCCTCCTTCTCCTTTGCGAATATCACAACAATCAACAAATACCAACCAACTCGCATTTAATTTATCGCAATCTGCTTAACGTCGTTCATAAGTTTCACAAGCAATAACAGCCTTCCACCACTATTTCAGTGATAAAATCAACCTCTTCGCAAATGTCGCTTGCTGAATGTTGTGCTGCATTCTTCAACCTTTTAACGTTAGGGTTATATTTGCTATATTTGGGCTTTCTCATTGTGCAGAGAAAGAAATGCACTTCGTGGATGTCGTCTCAACTCATGCCTGGACACGATTCATTTCAAATATTNGAGAAAGAAATGCACTTCGTGGATGTTGTCTCAACTCATGCCTCAACACAATTCATTTCAATATGCAAATGTAAGTCGAAGGGAGAGGGACAAGACGTGAGGAGATGCTGTTGCAGTGTTCAAGATGGCACACATACGCTATATCTCGACTCTGCTGCGATAACTGTTGCCAATCAAAAACACCTCGATGTGGAACTCCCATCACCTTGCGCAATAGAACAAACAATGTTCCTCGTGGAAAACCGTGAGCGCTTTCCAGTCACTTCTACAAATTGAGTTTCCTTAAAAAGAACGGAAGTTCAATCGAATAATGTCGGTTTCTTTCTTTTGGCAGCACTAGCTACTGTTCACCTTGTAGGTATTCATCAATTCGGTAGCAATTGCAAGTATCAATCTAGTCGAAGAATTATTTCCGAAAACGCTTTTGATTATCAAAAAGCCCATTTTTATGCTGAATATAATGTATTCAAGAAAGTATTCCCCGAAGATGCTGCTTGCTCTGCTGCTCTTGATTCCCCTACGTTATTGGAACAAGGTCGATTCTGCCGCATTCAGGCCGTCCACATCGCCCCATTCACCAATTGCGGACTCAAAAGTCCCCAGTTGAAGCTGATCACACCAACAGTTATGTGCCGATTTCAAATGAAGGTCGTCATGTAAGCTTCGCTTCGTTTGAACTTAATATTCTGGGCATATCAACTCAACGAAGCGGATATCCAAAAACATTCTGCACCTCTACTTCTGAAATATGATCCCTCACAACCGAATTTATTCTGCAAAGTTATTGCGCTGCATCTGAGTATTTCCCCCCAGAAAATTCCCACCAACACTAAACAACTGATGTATTTCCATTTCTAGAGGTTTTTTTTGGATACGCTACTATCGACGAATTGTGGAAAACGATTGCAAAGCGAAAGTGGACTCTTAGGAATGCAAACTGCAATATACTTTCGCAATGCAGAATTTGCATAAGCTGTTCTTAGCTAAACTGTGCAAAAGGCTGACGCAACAATCCAACCACAATATCTCTCATATTTATCTTCCATCATCGGAACCATCTAGTGGAAGAATGCCCCTGAATCTTAGCATTACAACATCACCAACCAAACCTTACAATTTGCCAAAAATACTGGATGTGCTAGCTGTTCAGTCGTTCGGTACTCCATTATCCCTCAGAATCGAATTCTTTCAGTCAAATGCTGCAAAAAGAGTAGAAGAACTAACGATTCTACAAAGGAAGAAACACATTGTGGTGAAGCGATCAAAGACCACTCCCACAGCCAGCCTGATAAAACTCCCCCCCACCCTCCCCCTTCTGCTGTAAAATGGGGCATGACCGCATATTGTTTGGGTCAAAATCAACATTAGGTTCCACTTGCAAATTCCAACATTTATGTGGTGAACATACCTCTTTGAAAATAGAAAAATCTGAGATTAACAGATTGATGGCCAATGAGATATAACTCAATTATATTTATTATAACCAATAAAGGCTGAAGCCAATACCAATAAAACGCTTAAAAACAAACTTGCAGTGAGTTCGAAATTGCTATGGAAGAATCCGCGGTTCGGTGATCCCACTCGGTGACTTGAATGTATCATCGGCTTTGATAAAGGACCAATTTTGATGGCATCTGAGGCATGTGCCAGCATTAGTTTCGATCCCCTTGATATCAGTTTAGTGCACAAATAAAACATTCGCAAGATGGCCCAGAAAACATAAAACGCGAGGCGCGTCTTGCGAAATAATTTTCCTCTCCACTTAATTTACACTCTTTCGCTCTCTTCCTTGAAGAGAAGTTTGAAGGAAAAAGGTGATGGGTGGACAGTCAAAATGCTCAGAAAGATATGTCATATTCCACCAAAGACTGACAGAGATCCAATTTGTGAACGCTAAAACAACAAATTAAAAATACATTCAATGCGCACAAATATATGAAACCAAACATTTGAGAGTTGAAGAAAGCAACGAAAAATTATAAATCAACAGAGAAATGGAATCAGAGATAAAAACACGACGGGATGGATCTTCATAACATGTGCAGGCGACGATGCCACCGACGAGCAGCAGGTTTTGCGGACAAACGAATGATTTGATTGGCTCACATCTCGGTGAAATATTTAGGATGAGGTTTGCTGCATCGCCTCAAGAAATATTCTTATTGACCGCATCACCGTATGCAGGCATCTACAGAGAATGGCGAAGTAATTATTCTCTCGATTCCCCTCTCCTTCACCTCTTACCCCACACATCAGTTAAGATTTTCTCATCGCAAGCGCATGCACTCAATGTGCTCCGGATATAACAATGCGAATATGCATCAAACATATGCACAAATGTTAACATTCGTTTTCATCCCCCTCTACGACATGATTCGAGGAATGGCCAATGCCAAGGCTTGATGTCCTTTTCAAATCGCGAAATCCTATATGTGGACCTCCATGAACTAGAATGATATACGTCCACACAACTTTAAGTTCCAGAAATTTCAAGAAATCCGCAACACCTCACAAATATTGGCGACGTACATCACACGAAAATGAAGGCACCCCTCCCCTTCTTGGTTAGAGAAATTCCTCGGCCGCATGATCGATAGGGATTTCAACAAAACGTGCACCGTAATTCTCTAGCAGAGAAGTCTTTTCGCCATCATCAAGGAGTCGACTGCTGTATTCGTCAATAAGGGATGTCTCTATTGAACGCACTATACTTCCAGGTCGTTGTCCCTCAGAGGTATTCTGCTCACCATGAGCCTTCATTTGGATTTGTTTTATACGAAGACGCTCAGCTGCCGGTGCACCTGGAATATATGAACATATGCGGCATACAGGAAATCGACAATAAACAAATATCTTCCGTTTGGTTTAAAACGCACTCATCAACAGATCACGAGTTCCGAACAGCAGAAGGCAGTGATAGTGGATTGATCAACTAAATCTAGAGGGAATGGAGGCCCCTAATGGCGTAGCCGAGGAAACAAAGAGGTTTTTTCATTCGTAAACCTTTGCATTGTATTCCTTCCCACCGCAGCAGATGTACAAGTTTCAGCTCATTGAGGCATTCTAGAAACCATTGCAACAGCAGCAGTGATCAACCAAAATCGGTGGGAATCTCCAAATTCAGTTGGCTGATAACTGAATGAGTGAACGCTTATTTCAGCATCCACTATAATTTCCAAAGAGATGGTATCGTCTGCCGAAAACTTGTCGTTTTTCGAGAAATCGGCATAGCACTTCTTTGGTGTTTTCTCTGTTTGCAACCTTTTACTAGGCAGCTCTAGCCTCATCCTGACGAATATATGTGTTTGTATTGCAACATTTCAATTGGATTCTATGAACAACTTTTGCAAGAAGCAACCGCAATGTTGCATATTGCATATTCATGCAGACATCGCTTTTATAACTAATCATCTACCCCTATGAGATTTTCGAATGAGATATACCCCACCCCCCCCCCCCCACTGTAAAATAAAGATGCAAACCTTTGTTACCGCACATCGACTGCCCGTCAAAATACTAAGGAAATAGTTTTCTTCCAATTCGGTTTGGTTGAGCTTCTCGCTGCCTAATAGTTAGTGACTTCGAAGTTCCTCGAAAAAGGTGATTACAGATCAGTGGCAAATCAGAAGACATGGGCTTATGTGACAATCATAAAGGCCTTGGTCTATTANNNNCCCCCCCCCCCCCCCCCCCCCCCACTGTAAAATAAAGATGCAAACCTTTGTTACCGCACATCGACTGCCCGTCAAAATACTAAGGAAATAGTTTTCTTCCAATTCGGTTTGGTTGAGCTTCTCGCTGCCTAATAGTTAGTGACTTCGAAGTTCCTCGAAAAAGGTGATTACAGATCAGTGGCAAATCAGAAGACATGGGCTTATGTGACAATCATAAAGGCCTTGGTCTATTATAAGACCGAACTTTTCCACCCTTTTAAAGAAATGTTGCCTAAAAGATAAGAGTCAGTTCAATGCAACTGTGAGGTGCAACTCACCAGGTGCGATAATCGAACCCCTCTGCTCAATGCACTCCATGTTGTGACGCTCAGCTATCGAACGATGCTTCGTTGTCAAATGAGCGTTCTTTCCCTGAATCAGGCAACTGGAATGATGTCACTTTACCGCTGAACATTTATGAACCACAACGATTGTGGAATAAATTCCGATTATTGATATAAAATAAAAAGGCAAAGGCAGCGAACAACGTTCATGAATGGAATAATGGTAAAACACATTGTCTATCTTGCCAGCGAAACAAAAACGAACACTTGCAATCCCCTTTCCCCAGCATCCACTCGTCCCGATTTCTCCTAACAAACAATGGCAATCCCTTCCCTCTCCTCCACCAGCACCCTGCTTTCGAGCTTCGAATTAGCAAACGCCGGCACCCGCTTCTTCCTCTGCCCTCTCCACCATCATCCGTTCCGATATAAAATCAAACAAATGCCATCCACTGTTTCCTCTCTTTACCTCTCTCCGATTTCAATCCCTCTTCCACCTCTAACTCATTCCGACATTAGAGCAAAAAACATCAATTCGCACCCGTTTCATCTATCTCCACACGCTCCGACTAAAATCCTCGAGTTCACCGCTCCCCCATCTGTTGCGAGTGCAAAGCAAATTTCCCTACGACTCTCCATGATCGGAATTTCTCGTAAGTCGCAACAGAAGCATGCTCGTATTTTTTAAGTTACGCTATATCCTCAAATTTTTCTGTAATTAATTCATTTTTTTCATCCAATTTGTTCCAAAACATTCACGCAGCACTACCTTCCACAACTGTAGGATATGCATTCAATAAATTGCTTTAGACGGTCGCTGGAAAAGGCGGAGATATATGTGCCCAAGAAGTTACAAGACGCCACCCGAACCACGAACTTTACTTAATATTTCCACAACTCAGATGACAGCTATATGATCGGAAGCCGAGACCCATCCATAAGTATTCCAAACGTCATTGCAATACTCCCAATTCTCAAAAAAAGCCCCATATACCTTTGCAGTTGACATCGTGTAACCGCAAAGATAGCAGACGGTGTTACGAGGATTGGAACTGCTAACGTCCTGATGCGCATAGCTCATATGCCAAGCCAACACTTGCAACGAATCGAATGAACGACCACACAGAGGCACGAAACAAGAGAGCGTGCGCAAGTCACAATCCTTCCTAAAGGGAAAAAACGATATTGAAATTTGTGAGAGAAATAAAAGGACGAGCTAAATATTCTTATCAACGGTCGGCAGATTAACAGTAGCGGACATTATTTATAGCTAAGGACATCCTTGCAACAAATGAAGAGGAAATGTGAAGGATATAACTTATTATAATATAACATCGGTTATTGATTCAGTTCATCGCAACTAAATGTCAAAGAAATCAGCAACTTAGTAATACAAGCAATATCCCTTCCGCAAGAGAGAATACCACTTCTACTTCATAATTGTCTCCTCTGCAGCTCCTCTCTCCTTGTTCTTCTCCGAACAAAAATATGTGCTGCCCCATACATAATCCTCTTCAAAGCCAATGTTTGCATACTCGACGGCCTCCTCTGAGAATAGGGAAGGGCTTGTAAATGAGGAAATACTGTGGTGATAAACATCAGAAATCGAAGGCAATGAGTCTGTTACCTTGCCGACAAGCGTTTACGAACCGAAGAATCGGACTGTTGCGAAGCGGTCACTTTACGTGTCGCAACCTGAACAAGACACTTAGAAGCAAGCCAATCGAGATGCATCATTTCAAAACTTTTATATTTGACATCAAGGGAGCATAATGAATAAGCAAAGCTTGCGTGAATGAAGGTCGGTGGGAAATTAACGGAATGAAAGCGACGATCAGCTTACAACCAGTCCACTCTGATTTAATTTGCTAAAGAGAACTTTCAAACGAAAAGACTCAATTGGTTCGAATGAAGCGTTCAGATGGAAATAAAGTGCAGTTTTAGGATTAGCCATCAATAATACAGATGAGTATGCTAGTGCTCTATCTACAAGCAATCGATCTAAACGAACAACATCGCTTTCTCAGCCAAACTCGCTGATGATCTTATCACTTGCTGTTTCCATTTCTATTCCTCTCGAACTTTCCTCGAGGTTTTTTTCGAATTTCTTTGTCAGCCTTCGACAGACCTAAAAGAATCCCTTAAAATGGGAACGGGATGGAAGGGGAAAGAGAGGATTGCTCATGCACGCACTCCACAAACACCTATCCCTTCCCACTAGGCGGCTGCTTGCTGTTCGTTTCGTCTAATGTATAAAACAAGAAACAACTTACGAGAGAATCTAACCGCCCACCCATCTTGTCGACCAATTGCCGCACGTAGGCATCGCCTTCGGACTCGATTCTAGTACGCTCTTCAACCAGTCTCTGTCTCACCTCAACAAAGTCATCCGATCGTGAACTCATGAACCCATTAGTAAAGTAGATCGACGGTTCCGTGGTCAGCACCTCATGCGCCCTTTTCCGACCACGAAGTATCAAAGGTCGGATGCCGCTGACATTTCCACCCGGATGGCTATCTGCAAGAAAAATGCATTTTCACAACACACAACTGTTACAGTGCTTAAAGGCTGTTGTAGAAATGGACAGCAAATTGGATAAGAACGGCCCCGATAAAGCGGTAGACATGAAGCGCAGCAGCGATATGGATAGCCTGCTTGGCAAAACGTGTGCGCAATGATCTCACGGTCGTGAGCTTGAAACTCATGAGAAGAGGATGGTAGTGGGGNGGGGGGGGAGGGGGGAGATTGCACAGCGATGCGCATAGAAGGTGCAAATGAAAGTCGGAAAAGCTGAGCAGTAGTAGGTCTACAGTGCGACAGGAATTGCTACGGATAATGAATCAAACTAGTGAACCCAATAAGTTCCAACCTTTCACCACAACCTCTCCATCTGAGCACCTCACAATAAGCTATGTTTCAAATGAAACATATATCGAAGGATGACATCGACTCACCCCGCTTTCGCATACACGGCTCCCTGTGCTCGATCGACGTTGATGGCAAATCAGGCAAGGAAACAATATGACAGTTCGGAAGCGATTGCTTGGTTAGTGGCTCGTCTGAATCCTCGAGCATCTTCAAGTCCTTCTGAAGCACAGACACGTAACAAAATAAAGTTACAGCACAGCAACAAAACCGAATAGGAAAGCGTATCAGGGTGACAACACGTCTCTCATAATTGCGTCAACCAATCAATCAGATGCGTCAGTCAGTGAAAAAGAAATGACTGTGTGCCTCACTTCACTTCTTTAAACAACTATGACCACTTGCGCTAATCTTCAATCACATCTTAGGTCTCATCTTGGAATAAAATACATGGATTTATAAAGACACCTACAACGGAAGTGAAAACTGGTGAGTTCTTATGAAATTGAGGAAAGGGCCTCTTGGGTCGTCTGCTAAACCATCAGTGGACAGAAACGTCGGCCGTCAGCTCAACCTCGCCATTGTTAAGCGGTGGCGCCTCGATCAGTGCTTCGAAGCATTTCCTTAGTATTTTGCAGGTGATAAACATCGAACCCCTACCTATGACCACCGTCATTCGAAAACAAGCGGGGATACAAGCCAAAAGGAGTGACACTTTAGACGCTGTCTTTGCTGCTGCCTAAGGATGCGCCTGAAATGTTTGTGCTCCCATAAAGTCAGCCCTGTTTTTCCCGTGTTCAATACCCCCACCTACTTCAGTCCCCCTCGCTCGCCGCATTTCGCGCCCAACTGATGAAACAATTGAATGGACAGCAAATCCACTCTTACTAATCCCACTTCAGCGGTTCTCAATCTGAAACAATCCGCCCTATAGACACACACACACCGAAATACCATCAGACGTCGCCTCGCCCAACCCAATGCAGCAACCTATCCAATCCAGCTGCAAATACAACATATCTCGCAGAGGTTAAGTAACTCTTCCGCCACAAGTGCCGGTGAAATCGAACGTTTGGAGTATACTAAAGCGCTGCATCACATGGAAACACTCATTCGAATTTTCGAAATTTTGCCTTTTACAGCTCAATATCAGACGAATTGACAATTGTAATAAAATGTTGCAAAGAAATGAATAAGAGTGCTCCTTTTTTGATACTTGTTTTTTAGTTTTTCGATGGAGAGGCTTTCTGTGATCTTTTTCTGCTAGCGACCGCTGTTTCGGATATATCCGAGGGGAGGTATCGCCATGCTTCAGCTTCACATGCTAGTGGCAGCACAAACACGAAACCTTTGTAGTTGGCGGTCATTCACCTCATATATAAAAGGTCGATTGTAACAGGTAGTGAATACTGTAAGAGTTTTCTTCAAAGGTCATCGAGATAACTACCGAGAAACGCTAGCACCAGCTAGCTAACGTCCAAAAAAAA
>JAARMF010000615.1:60649-74646 GCA_022844705.1 Toxascaris leonina | reverse complement strand
CCCCCCCCCCCCCCCCCCTCCACTGCTTGAACAGCTGCTAAAATTTTCGGCCATATGTGTTTCTCAATAAAAGGTTTAGGTTGTAATGGAGAAGAAAAATCATTCGATAAGTGAATAATGACGCGATTTCATTCCACTGCTAACTAATATCCTTTCATAAGCTTGCAGCTCGTAGTACTTTTTAAATCCGAACAAAAAATGCGTCACTGAAATACATCTGCTATTTGTCATTTTTTTTCCTTACTATTTGCGCTAGGGCACTTTTATTCTAAGCCTACGATGCTTTTCTTTATTGAGTCCAATATCTGTTATGCGGTTATGATATGCAGTCATCGAGACAATACTTCCATTGCCATATAGGCGTACTTAAGAATATCACAATTTCAGGTGCGCTACCGCGTTGTACTCTGGTAGTGCCAGATTTATATTGCGTAACGTTGCGCACTGTGCACAGGTATATTCTCATTTCAGGTACATAGTCACATAATGTCCGATGGTTTCCTTTACGATTATTTGGATCCTCCACTTTTCTGGGATATGGTGATAATGGATTTGGTTGTTGTGAGGCAAAGTTTCTATTATGGTAAGGAAGTTTAGTTCGATTTGCTAAAAAAAATACCTCTTTTAAAATTGAAAATAATCAATTAACCTTAACGAACGACTGAATTTAATTTCCAGTTCAAACTTATCGCATTTTTTCTTTCAGACGCTAAATGAAACATTATAGTAGCAGACGTTAAGATAGAGGAAAATAGATGGTTGTGAATTCAAATGAAATGCCGTCCTTCATATTCCTTCACTTTCCTTTTATAAGAAATTTCACCATGAGTAATATACAAATCATTTTTTGACATATATAATGAGAAAATATTGAAAATATATATGGATAAATGATATGGGCTGAAGCTTGTGCGGAGAATAGACCCATTAATGAACGTGTCTCCTAATCTCTTCGACCGAAAACTTTCTGCTGCCGGGAGTACTATGCCATGATTACCAGGAAATGATTTTTCGCCCTTAATAAGATGTTATTTATTTTTTTTATTTACGCAATCATTTGAATATTTATTTCAAAATTATTTATTGATGTTTATATATGTAGATATTGGATGAATTTTCAGTATTTAATCTCGTTATACCGAGTACTATTATAACACTTGTCGCTGTTATTGGATTTCATACTCCTAGCACAAGTGGACGAGTAAGGTTCGTTCTTTAAAACAATAGAGCGATATTCGAACTTCACACAGAAATAAAATCTCTGCGAACGAAATATTGTTGTTGTTTTGATTAGCCGATGAAAGTCACTCTCGGCACTTTGTATTCGGTCATTTTAAAAAATTACTGCATTTTTGAAATATTTGTTGAACTATCGATAAGCAACTAATTCAGCAACCACTTGAATAACGTTTTTTTAAGTTTGTTTACTATTTACTGACATATCTATTGGTGCTTACTTTTGTTTTTGTTTTTTTTTAATATATTGATGAGCTGATTGGGTTAGTNTGCTTACTTTTGTTTTTGTTTTTTTTAATTTATTGATGAGCTGATTGGGTTATCAATCGTCAATTGAGGATTTTCGCTATGAATTATTATAGACGTATAAAATGTGAGGGTGATAGAATTTGTGAATAAAAACTTGCGAAGCGCTAGCCCATCAGACCTGAAACATTTTCGAAAGGATCGATTGTTCAGCATCTATAAATTGCAATGGAAAATAGTTAATTATACCTAGACATTGGCATCGTTCTTTTTTTTTTTCGTAAACAATTTGCAAAATTTCAAAAATTTTATTACGCAATCTTCAAAATTATCAACGGTTCCATATGTGTTTGCATTTGTCGACATGTTTACATGTATATCAATGCGACAACTTCAACGTACAAATTACTAAAGCTGAATTTGAGAAATCCAATAGGCAAGATCCAAACATCTCTTAAATACTTTTGAGGGTGCTAGAAAATGTTTGGGAAAAAAAAGAATTTTTTGCGATCGTTACGGTGAAATCAAAAGTGAATTTCTGGTTGAAGCTTAGTTGCAAGCTTTGCGCGACATGTGGGAAAAAATGTAGTTAGACAATACGTCAATGCTTTCATATGCTTACAACACCCTGTTTAGCTTATCCTCTAAGATCTAACAAGTAACAAGTCACATCATGAATGCTAACATAATATGGGCTTTTCTGTGATTCAGTCTGCTAGATGAGGAATTATCTAATTTTTGAAAAATGTCTGCAGAGAAGTTCTGAAAAAGCTGACATGGTATAGATACTCGTATGAACTGCGAAGGGCCAATAAAACATGCAATACAATGGTGTACCAAGCATGCATCTATATGTCAGCTGACCTGACCAGTCGTAATAATTTTACGACTCGACCGGTTGAAAGTGCATGCAAATTTTGATGTACTGTTAATAATCTCTTTCGAAATTGATAGGTCAACTTGAACGTTTACGTTTTAGGTTACCTTGCTATCAACCAAATTTAGTGGCTCTATCTTCAATAATATCGGAGTTGGGGCTACCTTTAGATAGATGGACAGGCAGACAGACAGAAACATCCATGTACATGCAGAAATATGAATACAATGCAGTTTTACAAAAGCGTATCAATAAGTGCAGCAGAATTCCTATAGTGGTGTTATTATGCAAGGACCGGTTATCTAAATGGCGAGTTATAAAAACTAGTTTTTGCATATCGTGCAATTTGTTGCCTGATGACCTTGCATATTGTGATTTACGCTGCACAAATGCTCATGATTCACCGATTTGCATCACCGTACTTTAGATGTGCACTTCGCAAGTATATGTACGCAGCACAACATTTACCTGACGTTGACCTTCACATGCGTTTTAGCATGACCTTTACCTGACGTTCTTGATGATCACTTTAATGTTGAAAATGCAAAGTAATGCTTTATAGGGATGCGAAATTCCGACTCGGTATTATGACATTGATGAGTATGAGTGTTATTCTTCTTGCAATCGTGGAGGATATGCCAAAATTCAGTATGTCAAGTAGTAGAAGAGGACGAGGCTCATTTTCGGGCATCCCACTCATTGGGAAAAAAAAAATATCGTTTCGTTGATATTCGTTTATTTGCAACATTTCTAAGCAATGCCGTTAGACACTCAAAACCACTTTTCCTTAACTTTTTTTTTCACTGTTCAATCTCGATTAATAGAACTTAAAAACTCTATTAAGTATCTTTATCTGATCAAAAAGCTCTTTCACATGATGAGTTCCTCTCTCAAATGAATCACAATCGTTCAATTTTCGTTCGATAGTTATCTTCACTACTCTCCACAATAGTAAGATGTATATGTGATGTGGAATTTGCTGTCGAACGAACAATTCCAAATTTTTGCTCATCAAGAATCGCAAAATAGGAGAGAATTTAATTGCGACGAGATCTTATTTCTCAAATATGGATTTGGTCTCATTTGAAGTATTGACGCTCAAATGCATTATCAATATGCATGCCTTATAATTAAATAAAAAAAAGAAATTTTTAATTAAATGAAATAAATAAACTGTTTTCACCGATTTGGTTACGAACGAATTATTGCCACAGAACATCAACTATCGAGATGGAGCAGCGTAGTGTAAACGCTAAAAACTTCGTTAAATATCTACTGATTTTTTGTCTTCAAAAAATTTGTCACAAAAGTGGAATATGAGACAGTTGCTATTGGTATTCATTTTTTTTGTGGCTGAAAATTCATAAAGACGAGAGTGTCGACACTTTTCTGTAAATATTGCGCACAACAACAATAATATTTTTATGTTTAGGGTTGTTCTACTTTATTTTATTGGCAATCATTGGACTCTCAACGGTGACGACATCAATGTTTGTGTTCCTCGAGAGGGATGTCAGAGTGAAACATCAGATTCCTTGGTACCTTCGATGGCTCTCATTCGATATCGCCAACAATAAAATCACCAGGTATATTAATTAATAGAAATCGTTGAGCGAGAAAAAACGCAACAGCCGGTTGGAATTTCATTAGTCGGAACTGAATTCGTTCAACATACTGATAAAAATCCTCATGGACATCTGCCTCATCGATGATCATCACAATTAAGGATGAGAAAATTCAAGTTTAGTGAGTAAATGAATGAAAGCCCTTTTGTAAATAAAGACAAATTTAATTGATAAGAATAAAGTTTATGCATATTCTCAGTGAAGATTTATTTAAACCAGAGAAATTTTCTCCCGAGTCAAGCTGAAATGCGCAGCAAAAATTCGATGAATTCGATGCAAGCACACGCTTCCATCTAATTTTTCGATGCGTTTAACGCGGTGCTATGACAAAAGCGCCAATGAGTTCATATGCCTTATGTGAATTTGCCGCTGACTTTCGACATTGTATCGGTGCTTTATCTTTGCACTATACTCACATTCCGCAAAGCTTCTATGCTTAATCAACTCTGATCAAAAGTGCTCGACATCGCTATCCAGCATTATTCTCACTTAAGATAAAGCTGCATTCAAATACCGTTACATTAGTTTTCTGTTGATGAATCCTTTATTTTTGAGAGGAATTTTCGACAAATTGGTCAACGCGTCGATCCTAGAATTAATTCTTGAGAGAGAAATAAATAGTGCGTGTGAGAGTGTTTGCATTGTAGTGCAATGTGCATTTGCAAAAAAAAAGAAATATGGCGAATGTTGCTGTGCCAGTCACTAACATTGAGGCATCAAACGAACGTTTAATTATGTGCCAATTCTACTGACAAGCTTCAATTTCGATCGCTTTAACTCCGTATATGAATTCTGCACACAATTGGTGGGGTTATGAAAATTGATTATTCACCTGAGGCTGTAGCTCGAGATGCAGCAGCTGATCGCAACTCGAGAAAAAGTGTTGAGCGATAATTGAGAAAGGCGCAGTTGGAAATCGATTTGCGCGCACCCATTGGTGGTTTTACTATATACTTTCGTGTGCGGCATCGAACCATAGTGGTGAATGTTCCCGCAAAAAATGTTGCAAATACTTCGGATGAAGAGTCATTTATTTTTTGCCTGGAATATTAACGACTCCGTCTTCATAAGAGATTAACATATTACAGGACATTTTCGATTAAGCGAGGATCACGTCGAGAGCCATTATCGACGGTAAGCTCATTGAATCTAACAGATATATGCACTCGAGTGCCATGCTTAGCGGCCGTTGTTCGCAGAGATGTACCGCTTCGCTTATTTGGCTTTATGTGGCATTGTTCAACGCTTTTGCGCACTTTTAGCCACTAAATTCGCATGCAATTTTGCAATTGCCTCAAGTTGGAAAATAATCCTTTGAAGATTTTATTAGCGATCTTCAGCTGAAAAATATAAGCGTATTAGCGCTGATGTTTTATTATTTGTTCGCAGTTAACAATACCGATCATTGTAATAAGCGGAACAGCAAAACTCACATCGCACTAACTTCCCTGCAGCACGCTTTCATTTGTCACCCTTTTCTGCGAACTTTTGCCAACGGACGTTAATGTATTACCATCTGTGTATGCGTCTGTCTGTCTCTTTCTGAGAGACATTTTCCACTTTGTAGTATCAAATGTATCGTTAAAGCAGAAAATTTCCTTTTCCCACTCGTAGAGCATTTGCTTAGAATGTTGTCTGAAGGATAAAACATTCTTCTTGTTTGATAATTACAAAATCTTATCCTTTCTCTCATCCCCCTCCCCCTTCCCCTCCCACTCCCCCCTCCCTCTATCCCCTCCCCCTCCCCTCTCCTTCTCCCCCCTTCCACCTTCCCCTTTCACATTAAAAAAATCTCTTTTACTGTCATGATAATTTACATCCAAACATTTCCAACTCGCCAGCAACGAATGCTACAACGGCAGAAATTTGCTAGACATAATAAACCAGCATAACAACCTTCCATCTCTAAATTTCTCATGACTGATCATCCTCTCTAGGTTACTCGAAATCAAAACTCATATACTCCAACAGGTCACTTTTATTATCAAATCGGTTAGGCATAGCCAGAAATAAATGCGAAATCGGTGGTTCGCATAGACGGTGGATTCAACTAGGAAATGCTTCTACCGACATCTTTGCATAGTCGAACAACCGGCTAGTATAGAGGATAGAAATGCAAAAAGAATATGTCGCATCAGATTCCTTTTTATGCTTATGCGCTTTGTTACATAGTCAACAATAGTTCTTCAAAAAGTGATCTACACAAAGCGTTTAAATGATCGAAATATTTTCAAATTCCCTTCAAATCAACAACTCTCGTCGATCTCAAAAGATGTCCGCTCTCTTGTAAAGAGAGGACGCATCATTTCTAAAGAATATCTCCTTTCTCAAGCGTTTTCAACACTTGAAATTTTTTCTTAACAGGTATTATGGGTAAATTAGTCCAACGAAAGCGGCGAGCAAAATTCATTCATGATTTTAAGGATATGCATGTCTATACGTCAAAAGATTCGGCTGCTTAGAGCTATTTGCTGGTGTAATTCACATCTAGAAATTATCTCCTGAATTTTCTTGTGAGGATTGGCGCATTTCTAAGAGATATATGGGCAATCATGCACACTATTAATATGGAAAGTTTATAAACGATTGAGTGCCACAAGGACGAACCGAGAACCATGCTAGAAGATCTAGTATGGTGGTGTGTGTTTGCAATTCCTCTCCTCCTGACCGACCGATTTCATAAATTGCCGACAAAAAACAAAGTTTTGACCGCCTAAGTTTTAAGTGATTCAACGGCTAGCATTGAATTTTCTACGGAGAATTCGCAAAACAAAAACACCACCAATTTCAAAATGCATGCGAATTTCAGAGAAGCTTTAAATTGCCCTTTGAAGCCAATCGAACAACTTCAAATATGATATGCGTGGTGTACTTTGCGCTCAACAAATTTCATAACCGCTAGATTCAATGGTCCTCGAGTTGAAACAGTTAACCATACAAGTAAGCGCACAGATATGATGTATAACTGCACGGATATACGCAGACAGACATATAACAATTTATGCACAGACATGACATCGCTTCGATGTAAGTGGAAAATAGAAATTTGCAAGGGTATATGAAAGGAGATTTGGCTGAGCTTTTCTAGTGCAATATGTGCGATAGGAGTAAGCATAATTAGAGATTTTGTGAGTTGCCACTGCTCTTCGATTATTTTTGTCACCTTCTGTTACGATGCCACCGACTGAAGGAAGATAAAGGAGCATAACGACTGTTTTTTCCGCCTTTCAGCACTTACCAAACCTCTATGAAGTTAATACTTATGACCGCCAACAACTGCAAGAGAATCAATATAACAATGGACATTTCAGTTCGAAATGATGAAGCGAACATTGATTTCGTGAGTGAAATCATCACTGTAGTTGTCCTGGCTACCGTACTAGATGGCATCCTTGGAATCGAATTTCGTCTGGATGAATACCGCAAGAAACCCTTTAGCTTTTTATCGCTCACTTCACCTGATCGTTTTTTCCTGGGAACCTGACAGATGAGCGAAGAACCACCTCTTATTCCTGGGAATCTTTTCGGGAAGTAATTAGTTCTAGTCGCATTAACTCTTCTTGTATTCAATAGGGCTTTCAAAATAATGCAATTCTCTCATTGTTTAGTTCACAATTTATCACTAAATAAGTCAACGTCACGATCAATCACCTCGCAGAACTCAAAAGGAAGTTGTTTCATGAAAGAGTATTTGAGGTGAAAATTGGATAATACTGAAGAATTTGCACTTGCTGTCTACTAATAAAAGCAGAATATTAAATAACACGGTGAGCGATAAATTTGACACCTGTAATATCCGTTTCTTCACAGAATAGAGATGAAAAATGGGGGTTCATCATCAGAGGGATGAATGATGCTCTTCATCGCCATTTTCGGATGGATTTTAACAAGTGAAAACAATTCTACGGTGAAATTAAGCATCGTACTCTTCAACATGAAAATTTTTGGGAATGAATTATTTGTGGAGCGGAAGAGGGAAGAAAGCGATCAGTTTTTGAAGGGGATACTTAGAAAGCTTGAATGACCCTCTAGCACTAAGTAGTGTCAACTTCGCTCATCTGTCAGGTTATGAAAGGGGATAAATGTTTGAAAAAGTGGAGAAAAATGTGGAGCAGAAAGTATACTGAAAATAGAATCAACGTTGAAGGAGATAGCTTACAAATCTTATATGATTGAAATATAGGATGACATATAAAATGCAGCCGAAAATGCGCTCAATAGCAAAATATGTTATCCCTCAAAAGTATATTCGTCGGACCGGTTCGATCAGCTATTTGCCATCCATCGATTAATGCAGTCAGTGGGTCCTGCGTGACCAGTGGTCAGTGGTCAGCGGTCAGTGGTCAGAGTTCACAAATCGTATTAACTGATTATATGCCCGTCGAGCAATTAGTAATTCTTAAGCGATAGCCAAAAACTGAAGACTGTCATGAGGCATCATGCCACGCAAATTATTTCACAACACAATTCTATCGAATTTTGGCAGTCATACTTTGAGTTTTCTGTTGGCGTTCTGACTCAGGTTGTGAATCGTCTTGCCCAAATTCATGCCATTTCGATGATCCTTTTCATTCTAGATTGCTCCCTTCCATCGCATATGTCTGCACCCTCCTTTGCCTTCGCTATGTCTGAACCGCTTTATAACAACAAAATAATAACACCTTTGAAAGTTATGCTCATCGAAACACCACCTAAGGATGCTCTATTGGCGTACGACAATGCGAATGGTTACGTTGGAGGCGAGCATGGTCGTTTGATGCGAGAGAATCGTGCTAAAGCATATACACGCTCAGTGGCAATGTCACTGCTGCAATTGATTCCCGAGGGCGATTTCAACGACCCATCGGCTTCTGATTTTTCTCAGCTCGACAATCTTCAGCACGAAGTAAACATATTTGCGGCCCTTTAAACAGCTTTCATAGGCGCTTATCCACGCGTGCTTTATGGCTTACTTCACTAGCAATCAGCTATCTGTTTAGTATACTTATGTAGCGCTTTTTAAGCATTTGTTGCGTTCATGTTGAAAGTGCCATTTCCTTATCCCACTTTGTTAGCACAGCTTATTTAAAAAAAACCGTATTAGCATCGTATCCTCCAGTCCAGACCACATTTCCAAATTTTTCTTACCATCTTCTTTTGAATATTTTGTCGGCATTAAGAAGGTCGTCTTTTCGATGCTTTCATCGGGTTCTACGAAAATATTTGGTAAAATACCTTCGTTTACGTAATACTCACCAAATGTGATCTCAGATAAAGCGGCTGTAAATAATGATACAAACTGTTCCAGATTTACTTGCAAGAAATCGCCCCTTCACGGAAACTGTTCAGGCAAACCGTGTGTTTGAACCTCTTGCATATACCCACGCATGTGTATATATGCTCAATACTGAGTGAAACGAAGGAATTATCTGCCTCTCAATTGTCCATGGGTAAAGACCATGTAAACAGAATGCTTCATCACTTACGGTCATTTTCATTCCATTAGCTGGTAGGGTGTATATGACCGTTTCCATACAAATCGTCATAGTTTGCCTGCCGCTTTATGCGAGAATGAAGGCGCTCATCTTGTGATGAAGCAGTCTTTCCCTCACTAATAATATTGTACTCTTGTAAATGGATCTGTCAGACCCCTATTAAAGCGATACATTTTTGAAGGGCTCTTACATTGCATTTCATCACCTCATAGTATTTAAATCGATAGGTAAGACTCGGCACTCATTTCTGTCAATTTCAGGTGAGCTCACCATCGCCAAGGCAAAATTTGAGAAAAAGACTAAGCATGGCACAATATGACAACATGCTACTTTATCAATATTTCAATCAACTTCTTGAAGACCTCATGGCATCGGTTTCGAAGATCGAGAAAGCCGTTCATGGGATACGGTATGTTTATTGCTACTTTTCAAAACGTTTAGATCAATTCAACAATAAATCTCATTCTTATATCATAGCTCGAAATATTCCCAGCCGATTCCCGAAAGCTTTAATTACAGGTATTTAGCTTCGAGCTGCTTCTCTATATCTAGAAATTCGGACGCGAAATTTTCTTTTTTTTGGCGATGGTACTGCAGGTTGGCAGTCGGAAAACAATTGAAAAGATGTGCTATTTAAGGCAAGTTAAGAGGCAACAGAAATTAATTCACAGGTGAACTAGAGTGAAACGTAAAACGGTAAGTTAGACATTAGTAGATGTCCAACATGAATGGATTGGTCAGTTATCTCTTCTCATAGCTATTCACCTCACAAAATGTGCGCCACATCTTTGGTAATATTAATCCACCGGCACCCTTCCGGTTGTTTATCACGTACCTTCTTTATTATCTGCGATTCTTATTCGTCTTGCTTCTTATTTTCATCTCGTACTAATTTAATTGTGCTATTTAGAACACTTTCTAATTTCAACACCCAAGCTAGTTGTCTGGCCACTCTTCAATCGTTGCGAAGTGTAAGGATTTACTTAAATAAATGATGGATGCTTCAAACAGGTGAAATTTTCAGCGAGGAGATCGTATCGTTGTTGCCACAAGACGATTTGTACAGCAAATGGCAAACGGTGATTCGCAGGCTAGAGATTATTTCATTGGTGTTCTACATATCGCTGGTCTGCATAACCGTGTTTCTATTCTTCTATCATGATTGGTATTGTGCGATTGGACATAATCCTTGCGGGCAACTCAATTTGAAATGTCCTTGGATGCAGGTTGAACCTACTCATCCACACTGCCTTTAACGTTGATTTTCTAAAAAGCGATTCATCAATACGCACTGTTACCATACAAAGAGCACTCAGTCAGAATTACACTGTTTTTCATGATGCTGTCATATTTCGTGCAGTTGCCCACTTCGAACATTTAAGTTATAATAAATGAAATATATGTGAAAAAAAGCGTCGACTTCCGCTCTGTTGTATAGCGATTTGAAACTGGAATCATTCTCTTCGCAGATAGACGGTTGCACTAAAAAAAAGTGAGTTACAGCTAGATAATATAGCTTTACAACGCTGTACAACTAGCTGGGAGTCGACGTAATTCAAGTATAGCTTCTATTCATGTGAAGATGATTCAATGCTCATACTATTGTTGCTGATTGTATGCCTCAAATAAGGCCGATAGCAATGCTCGGACACTCTCCCTTCTCGAAATACAGCACCGTGCAGCAACAAGCGTAACGTCGGAATGAAACTGTAGACCGAAACTGTGAAGCACACTCGGACACTGCCGGTTTGAGAACTAAATATACATAATTGACAGAATGTTGCTGCGTTACTACACCATCATCAACCGCGAAAATATAGCCACGAAAATATAGCAGTTCAGAAAGGTCATGCCAAAAAGATCCAACTGCGTATCGTGAAGTTCAAGCAGCACCTCAGTTCCCTACTCGTTCATTTAGTCACCTCAAGCATAGGCCTTGCTACCGTGCCGTTTCCCTAAACTGAACGTCAATAAACAATTTTGAACCGCACATGTTGCAGAACAACTTATTGCCATCACAGTTCTCTGGGTATCACTCTCGACAGGTGTGACTCTATCCAACCTTAACATTACCTATTCGAAAAGAACGCTGTGTGCTCCACACCAATTCATCAGTTGAGTTCCTCAACCAGCAAGACTCATTGCCCAGCAATCTCATCCGGCTAAAAATAAATGGCCCATTCGAAATCCATAGTTTCACACCTGCTACCACTCAGCGGTTCTTGTGCATAGCTCATAATTTAAGCGACTTACTCTTTACCTAATCCCAAACCACTGGAAAATCCATGGAACATCGACGGTCCGCAAGCGCTTTTCCACTGCTACACAGCATTCTTCAATAACTCCCTCTCATGCTTTCTTTCACTGAACAAGCATAAAAATGCGATAAAGAAGCCGACATATACTTTTGGTGTATTCTTAGTAATAATTTACAGCCTAAACCACCATAGATTAATTGCATCGTGCACCTACCCGCTGAGTAATTTTCAATGGATGAGAGTTCAACTGGCATATCACCCTATCAACCAAATTCGCATGTTTGACGACAATTGTCGACATCCAGCAATAATCGACTTGATGACTACGATATCAAGCTAATCCGCATACTCACTAGAATGTTAACCCATCCGTCCATCGATTGTGTCCTGACGTTAGTCAATTCTGATGATATGACACCAACACATCAACATACATTATACCGCCCAACCGCTCAGTCAAACCAACAAACGATTCTCTTTCCTCTAGTCAAATCCATGCAAAATTCAACCGCACAATTGTAAGATACACGTAAATTTCTCAATACCTCCAAACGTTTAGAAGCTGTTTCGAATTCGACGGGTGGACCCAGAAGCGTGGTGTCTGAAGCCTACTATCTGCTTTACAAACATGAAACTCCGCGACTCCACCCACCTTCACCGGTTCCCTAATTGGGCATTGCGCCCCCTGAATGCAAATATGCAAAAGTGCCTAAAAATATGCCATTTTCCATGAGCCTCAAAAATCCATAATGACGCAATCTGAATAACTACTGCTAGTTGAAATGTCAAACACGTACGTACGTCGATATCACCTTTATACGCATCAACGTCAACAATAACAAGCAATTGAACTCAACGCTGCACACTTATTTCAATTCCTTCACTTGGAGACCGGGTGGCAGCGACTGCTTCAGCTTCTCAGCCTTCTCCTTATCCTGCAATTGAACCGTTTTCTTTAAACATTATCAACTTCCCGTGGCCCAATCTTTGCCCAACTTGACATATGCTCTCACCTTTCAAATGCACAGTCAACTCTGATCAAGAGGCAGCTGCAAGATGGCTTCAAATCACCGACGCAGTATGCTTCAATATATTTACTTCATCTCACAACATGTAGTGACCAGCTTCAAACATTAGCAGCTTCAAACGATGCTCTTGGGAGGAAAATGTTCATCGACCAACGATTCTTAAGATCACGCAGAAAAAGCTGCGTGCTTGCTTGACAAAGAGAGAAGTAACGGTGTGTAAAACTTCACATGTAAAGATTTGTTCAAGTTTGGATGATATTGGAGTCAAGAATCAGTAATACTGAAATGGAATCTACAGAAGCTTGATTCTCTACACCCTGCAAAGCATTCGCAGTGACTCACTCATCACCACACAAGACCATGTGCTCACCCTATCCCATTATCACTTGATCACTTGATTGACCGGACTATCGAACGTCGATGACGCTGCCGGTCACAATGCGCTTCCATTAGGGTACTGAGGCCCGTGGTTTTGCATTGTTGTAGCCAATAAGTGACGCCACCCCGCTGGCCAGGCGAGCAGGCCTTTTCACCGCTTCGCTTTAGCCGGGTTGGCCCTTAGGGATTAGATGCGCAATCATCACCCTGGTAGCCATAAGAAGCCTGTCCAGCTTGGTAAGACCTGCCAGAGCACGAAGCTCCGCTGGCATAGCCTTCTTGACCCGTTGCCATCTTTGCACTCCGTTGAAGTAGCCCTATCCCATTATACTGCTCCATTAACCTCCCTACGAACTTGTGAGATTAAGGAGTGAACGAGCTTAGATATTAGCACATCTAACAGCCACATTTACCTCTTCAGGCAAGCGTTCTACCTGCAATGCTTGCAGTTTCAATGAACGCACAAGATAGAACGCAACGACGCATACTAGTGACTGTAAATAAGCAAATTTACTTAAGAATGATATAAGCAAGTCCATAGGCGGGGTTCTCAAGTTAGTAGAATCCAATGGATCTACAATGCTATCTCTTAAATTTGGTGCATCGTGTGGCAAAAACTTGAACCTTTTTTGGAGCGCATTACGCTCTGGGTATGTCACTGATGCCTAGTAGCATAATCGAATGTTTTTTTTGCGATATTGTCTGAATTGATGGAATACCTTCATGGTATACGGGAAGGGGATAGCATTGCACATAGGTTGAACTACATACTAAATCCAAACGCACAAAAAAAAACATCGCCTTTGGCTTGTGAGTGTGGCAGCAAGTGATACTGGTATAAACTTCTTTCGAAGTCTTATCGACTATTGTTGCGT